>JARBWK010000004.1:159158691-159403685 GCA_030556195.1 Anolis apletophallus
GTAAATGTAACTAGAACTGAAAAAGATATTTGTCTAGATCAGAAAGACAAAATTTTTGAGTTACTTGAGAGAACAAGATTGACTCTGTGTAAAACAGTAGCAACTCAATGGTACCAGATTTTTTTTAAAGCTTGATAGAGGTGAAATGTTTAACAATCAAACATTGTATAGATCAGTAGTTGGGAGCCTCTTGTATTTGGCAAATTGGACTAGGCCTGACATCGCCTATGCCACTAATGTACTAAGCAGTAGTGTGAATGTACCATCGTTGACTGATTGGCAAGGTGTAAAAAGAGTGTTAAGATATTTGAAAGGAACATGTGACAAAAAGCTAAAAATTTGTCCAAAAGAAAGCGGTATGAAGGGGTTTTGCAGACGCGAAGTTTGGGTGACAACAAACAAAACTTGTCATGTTCGAATATCTAATTAGTTTTAATGGGATACAAGTGACATGGAAATCTAAATAAACAGTCACACGTTTGTTTATCCATGGCAGAAGCCGAATTTTCTGCTTTGTCTGACTGTTGTACAGAACTAGAATGGATAAAGGCTCTAGTAAACGAGTTTCAAAGTTTTGAAGATAAGATATCTTTATTTACTGATTCTCAATCTTGTATAGCAATATCAAATGCTGAAGGATTAAAGCAGAGAACAAAATATATTGGGGTAAGGTACCAAAATGTTAGAAAGTTAGTACAGGATGGTTTTATTAATCCTGTGTATGTCCAGTCAGATGAGAATATGGCTGATATGTTTACAAAATCATTGACTAATTGTAAATTAAATGTATTTTGTAAGAAGATATTGTTATTATAAGTAATGTGTGTACTTGTGTTGCTCATGAAGGAGGAGTGTCAGATTATTGCATTTTTTAATAGCAATTCATGAGTCAGCACAAGATGTATTTTCTGCAGTGTGACATGTTTGACACCAGATGGCGCTGTCTCGGGACTGATAAATGGAATGTTGAGGATTCGTCAGTTAAGATTTGTCAGTTGGGATTTGTCCGTTGAAGAGGACAGTTAAGATTAAATATTTGTGAGGAAAGGATGTTTAGGAAGGTAGCTGTAATTGCTGTTGTTTTTCCATGCTTAGCTTGTTATTGTTAAATACAATTCAATACAAAGTTATATTTTACCTTGTGAATAGAATGAGAGTGTCATTATTCACACGAACAGAGACTGGAGGTTTTTTGGGCCGATGAGGAATTAACATTCTATATTTCTGTTGCCTATTCCGCTGTGGCATAAATACTCGACGCCGAAGACGACGCTGATTGGATGGAGTCATCAGCTGGCAGGGAGGCGTGGCTGGCTTGGCTACGTCTCAGCCAATCAGTGAGCCAGCGCTGTTTCGGCTTCTCAGCCAATGGGAAGGAAGGAGGCAGCTGAGGCGGGAAACAATGAATCGGGAGGAGGAGATGACAGGATTAATGACTTAATGCTTGTACAATCGCTGGTGCCATTCTCTCCCCTTTATTATTTAACATCTATATGCGACCACTTGCTGGTCTGGTTTGAAGCTTTGGGCTGGAGTGTTATCAGTACGCTGACGACACCCAGCTTGCTCTGAAAATGGAAGGCCGGCTGGACTCCGTACCTTCTTGTTTCCAACAGTGCCTTGAAGTCGTTACTGGTTGGCTGCGTGCCAGTAAATGGAGGGTGAATCCAGCAAAGATGGAGATACTGTGGCTGGGCCGCCCAGTGGGCGAGGAGGTCTGACTGCCTAGCTTGGATGGCGAGGCATTATGCCCGACATCCTCAGTAAAGAGCCTTGGGGTCGTCTTAGACCCGTTGCTGTCGATGGAAGCCCAGGTCTCCACTGTCAGCAAAACTGCGTTATTCCATCTGCGGCAAGCTAGGCGTCTGGCCCCCTACTTATCCAGAGACGTCCTAGCCACAGTGCTCCAAGCCATGGTCATCTCGAGACTGGAATACTGTAACGCCCTTTACATTGGTCTGCCCTTGTCAGTAATCCGGAAACTAAAGCTCGTCCAGAATGCCGCTGCATGACTTCTCACTGGGACCCCAGTGAGATGTCACATAACACCCATCCTCCAGCAGCTCCATTGGCTTCCGGTCAAGCACCGGATCACCTTCAAGGTGATGGTGTTAACTTCATGGTCTGGGGCCGCTGTATCTGAGGGACTGTCTCTTCCCCTACCATTCCCAGAGGTCACTTCGACCCGAACAAATGAATATCCTGGAAGTGCCGACTTTCAAAGCAATTAGTCTCACATCGACTCGGCGCAGAGCCTTTTCTGTAGTAGCACCGTCACTCTGGAACACCCTTCCAAGTGATGTGCGGGCCTTGCATGATCTACTCTCTTTCCACAAGGCCTGCAAGGCCCACCTTTTCCAGCAAGCCTTTGATTGCTAAGCTGGAAAATCTTTATTGGTCTAGTTTAATATGTCGTTTTTACTCCTGTGATGCTTTTATATGTTTGTAAGCCGCTTCGAGCCCTCGGGGAGTGGCGGCATACAAGTCTAAATAATAAATAAATAAATATTAATTATATTAATTATATTATCAATATTATTATCATTATTACTTTCTCTCTCTCGGCATTACTTCGCAAACGAAGATTCAGGAAGGACTCATCCCACGCTTTTTACAATCGCGTTGGTGACTATTACTATTATTACTATTATTATCATTATACTTATTATTATCATTAGTATAATCATCCTTATTATTATCACCATTATCAAGTCTTTTTTTTGTGTGAGCAGAGCTTGCCGACGTCGACTGCGAACCCGAAGTGTAAGGTAGTAGCCCTCCCTCTTGAGCCTCATTCCGCCCACAGATTCCTTGACGTCACCACTCCCTTGTCCGTCCAAGGTGGCAGGAGCTCTGTGCCTTGGCAGGGAGAGAAGAGCGCATGCGCGTTAGGACGAACCAGAGACTACATCCCCCAGGGTGCCGCGGGGGCTGCGTTGCGCATGCGCAGAGCGCGCCTCCGGGGGCGGCCATCTTGGTTGCCGTCAGCGGGCTCCATCAAACAAACGCGAAGGCTGCCGGTGAAGCGATGTTGTCTCTCCGGGAGGATTGGAAGGTGAGTCCCGAGGCAGGCGGACGGGACGGGAAGAGAAGGGAAGGCCCGTGAAAGGCTTCGAAGGGGAGGCTTCGAAGGAAGAGGCTCTTTCCGGGCGGCTTTGGAGGTTGGAGTGGAGGCTTGCCCTCAGGATCCTCCGCCTGAGCAGAAAGGCAAGACCGAGGCCTGCCAAGCACATAAACAGAGCAGGCCTCTTAAAGCAACCCCTGCCTAATTTGGAAAAAATGCTGCTGGTCGTATCTAACACACAACATTGGTGTTATTGGTATAAAATAATAGTAAAGTAAAACTAATAGTATATAACAATAATTTTAAAAAAATATAAACATAATATTATAATAATATATAATAATATAATTGTAAAATAAGACTAATAATATATAATAATATAATTGTAAAATAAGACTAATAATATATAATAATATAATTGTAAAATAAGACTAATAATATATAATAATATAATTGTGAAATAAGACTAATAATATATAATAATATAATTCTAAAATAAGACTAATAATATATAATAATATAATACTGATAATATACATTGTTCCCTCACTTATTCCTGGGGTTAGGTTCCAGGACCTTTCGCGATGTAGGGATGCTCTATTTATTTTAATATTTATTTAATTATTATTATTATTATTTAAAACTCTTATACCCCGGGCACGGCCTTCTCACCTCCGAAGAGGGACTCAGACCGGCAAACAGCAAGTATTCAATGCTAACATTTAAGATCTAAAAACATCGTAAATTTACAATAAAATTTACAATGAATACATTTAAAAAGCCTTTCGCCAGAGTGAAATCAAGTCCAGCTCAATCCATATATTCGGTCCGTATAAAGTGGTTAGCGACTTTAATCGCTTCGCGATCTCCTCCTTCATTCTGCGAAGGCCTCATTGCACAGCCACGTTTTCACCCGTTTCCTAAAAGTCAGGAGGGAGGGGGCGGATCTAATTTCATTTGGGAGGGAATTCCACAGCCGGGGCCACCACAGAAAAGGCCCTGTCCCTCGTCCCCACCAGACGCGCCTGCGAAGGTGGTGGGACCGAGAGTAGGGCCTCTCCAGACGATCTTAGCACTCTTGATGGTTCATAGGGGAGAATATGTTCGGACAGGTAAACTGGGCCGGAACCGTAAAGGGTTTTGTAGGTCAACACCAACACTTTGAATTGTGCTCGGAAGTTTATTTATTTATTTATTCTTTCGGCTTCTAGACCGCTCCCTCTAGAACAGTGGTTCTCAACCTGTGGGTCCCCAGGTGTTTTGGCCTACAACTGCCAGAAATCCCAGCCAGTTTACCAGCTGTTAGGATTTCTGGGAGTTGAAGGCCAAAATATCTGGGGACCCACAGATTGAGAACCACTGCTCTAGAAGCTCGGACCGGTTTACAACAGGTAAAAAACAGGCATAGAACTGACATTATAGGACAACGGTGTAAAAGCAGATAAGCAATGATTTAATCTAAAACATTACTAGCGCTAAAATAATTCTAAAAGTAAGCTAAACTACATAGAAAGCATAACAGTTACTCAACTGGAAAAGCCAGGCGAAAAAGAGCCGTCTTGCAGGCTCGGCGAAAAGAGGACAGTTCCCTGATACCTCTGACTTCCTCAGGTAGGGCATTCCATAAGGTTGGTGCCACCATCGAGAATACTCTTTGTCTTGTTGAGGACAGGTGGAGTTGCCAGATGGAGGGGACGTTGAGAAGATTTTGTACACCAGAGCGTAGGGATCTCTGGGGACAATATGGTGAAAGGCGGTCCCTCAAGTACATTGGCCCAAGACCATACAAGGCAGGGGTGCTCACACTTTTTCAGCATGGGAGCTACTGATTAAAAAACCAAGTCCCAAAGATCACCTGCCCAGAAATGTAAAACGTATAAGTATTTTCTTATTTATTTATTTATATTTATTATTCATTTTTATGTACCGCTCCTTCCAGCAGGCTCGGGGCAGTTTACGTAAAATGAAGTTATAAAACATCAACATTTCAATTTAATAACAACAATATAAAACAGAGCATAAAAATACATACAACCACCCCATTTCTCCCACACTGCCATATTACCACACATATTATTAGCCAGAAAGTAAGAAGAGAGGCTTTTGAACTGCAAGGCCATTTAATACTCAGCAAGGTAAACAAAGGGGCATGCAAAAATACATCCAACCACCCCATTTCTCCCACACTACCATATTACCACACATATTATTAGCCAGAAAGTAAGAAGAGAGGCTTTTGAACTGCAAGGCCATTTAATACTCAGCAAGGTAAACAAAGGGGCATGCAAAAATACATCCAACCACCCCATTTCTCCCACACTGCCATATTACCACACATATTATCAGCCAGAAAGTAAGAAGAGAGGCTTTTGAACTGCAAGGCCATTTAATACTCAGCAAGGTAAACAAAGGGGCATGCAAAAATACATCCAACCACCCCATTTCTCCCACACTACCATATTACCACACATATTATCAGCCAGAAAGTAAGAAGAGAGGCTTTTGAACTGCAAGGCCATTTAATACTCAGCAAGGTAAACAAAGGGGCATGCAAAAATACATCCAACCACCCCATTCCCCCCACATTTCCATATTCCCCAACATATATTTCTCAAGGAAAAAAGCAAGCAGAGAGGCTTTGGAGCTAAAAGGCCATTTTTAAAAATAAAAAGGAAACAAAGAGACATACCACAGAACAATCAAGCACCCACCCCAAAGTAAAAAGATCGACCTTTGAGATGCGGTAAGAAAATGACCCCAAGCGTCCTTCTTCTCCTCTGTCATTGCTCCTATTTCCATGCCGCCAGCATGTGCGCCACCTCCAAGAGCACACGAGAAGTCCAAGAGGCAGAATGGGCGCTTCTGTGCATGCGCGCAGGGCCAGCCATGCATCGCATCATCCACGGCCACCCCCTATGGTCTCCGACAACTCTGAGTGGCTGGAGAAGGATGGAGGGAGGAGGAGGAATGCAAAAGAGGGGGCTGCCAAAGCGCCCATTCTGCCTCTTGGACTCATGAGCTCTTGAAGGCGGCGCGCGAGCAGGCAGCGTGGAGGAGCAACGATGGAGGACTTGTTTGAAGCGTGCAGGGGCGCGTGAAGAGGACCAGCAGCGATTGACCTGGTCAGGGGCCTGAAGATCACCCAGATGAGGCCCAAAGATCACCCGGGTGATCCCGATCACCATCCTGAGCACCCCTGATACAAGGCCTTAAAGGTTAACACCAATACCTTGAATTGGCAGCCGGTGGAGCTGGCGCAGCAAGGGAGTTGTGCGAGCGCTCCCTGTACCCCGCTCCCGTTAGTAGTCTGGCTGCTGTGCGCTGGACTAATTGCAGCTTCCGGGCAGTCTTCATAGGCAACCCCACGTAGAGAGCGTTGCAGTAGTCTATACAGAATGTAACCAGAGCGTGGACCTCCGTGGCCAAGTCTGACTTCCCAAGATAAGGGCGCAGCTGGCGCACAAGCCTGAGCTGTGCAAAAACTCTCCCGGTCACCGCCGAAACCTGGGGTTCCAGGCTCAGCGATGAGTCTAGGATCACTCCCAAACTTTATTTTAGTAGTTATACACTATTTTAAATCTTTATACACTTAAAGTGAAGGAAAGGCCCTTCAAGGCTGGAGGGAAAGCTCCTTGGAGAGCGGTGGCGGCAAAACCCCACAAAACAGCGAAAATACCATGATATGTATTTTAAGTTAATATTTTTTGAAATCCACGAAACAGCGAGTCTGCAATAAGCAAATAGCGAAGTAGCGAGGGAACACCTATAATGAATAACAATAAAAATGATCGTAAAATAAGACTAAAAGTACATCATATAATAATAAAAATGTATAATAATATATTACGAAATGTTAATGAGTATCCATTAATTGTCCAGTTCCAGATGATGGGGAAATGCTTTGGGAATGAGAATGAGTTGTTTATTGTACTAGCCATAGGCCATGACATAAAATATACAACCTCTAAAAGTACCACAAGCACTTACCAATATAAGCATTATAAAACATGTTCCATATACTGGCTTTTTAAAAATACAGCAGTAGTGACATGGCAACAATTACAATGTCTGATTCGCATCATCCCAATATATCTCCATTTCCTTTTCTAGCTTCTGCAGTGGAGTTTGCTATTTTGGCTCGAATTTTTTGAGCTGCAACTGCAAATGTGGCAACCTTTAATGTAATCTTTTTGGAATAATCTGTTAACAATTCACAAATAACTGCTGACTGTTGCCATGCTGCCCTTTCTTCCAAAAGTGCTCCCAGGAGATTGTTTCGAGGGTCATAATAATAATATATATAATATTATAATACTGATAATATCTGAATATAATAATATGACTGTAAAAGAAGACTAATAATATATATAATATAGATAATAGATAATAAATAATTGAAAAATAAGACTGATAATGTATAATATAATAATACTGATAATATACAATTAATGAATATAATAGTAATAAAAAGATCGTAAAATAAGAATTAGTATATGATATATAAAATATAATAATAAAATAATACTGATAATATGTAATAATATCATTGTAAGATGATTGTGAAAACAAGACTAAAATATATAATATAATAATATTTATTTATTTACAATATTTATACCCTGCTCTTCTCAACTGTGAAGGGTACTCAAGGCAGCTTTACATATAAGGAACTATTCAATGCCGTAAAAACAGCATACAATTAAAATAAACTTTTAAATTAAGATTAAAATTAATACACATGAAAACAATTAAAAACATTACAACCATTATTAAAGCCACGCCACCCACAATCATAATCTGGCGCCATTCCAATAAAAATAAAATACTGATAAAATACAATGAATAATAATAATATAATAAAATGTTTATAAAATAAGTCTAGTAGTATACAATAATTATAATGTAATATTGTCATAAAATAATAATTTTGAATTTAAATAAATTATAATAAATTTGTACTGTACTATGTACTATTATAATATAATGGTAGAAAATAAAATCAATATATAAATATATGACATAATATTTTATTATAATAATATAAGTGAAAATAATGCTAATAATAAGTAATGAATATATATTATGTAATAATTTAACAATAAAATGTAATAGTAAAAAGAATTCAAATAATAGATCATGTATAATTTATAATAGTAATATAATAATAGGAAAAGGTAAAAGTTTCCCCCTGGGGGTGGTGCTCACCTCCATTTGTAAGCCAAAGGCGTGATGTTGTCCATAGACACCTCCAGGGCATGGTTAACTTCCTGCAGAAGTGCTACCTATTGATCTCACATTTGCATGTTTTCAAATTGCTAGGTTGGCAGAAGCTGGACCTAACAGCAGGAGCTCACCCTGCTCCCTGGTTTTCAACCACTAGCCTTCTGGTCAGCAAGTTCAGCAGCTCGGGTTTAACCCGCTGCGCCACCAGGGGACCCATCATAAAATAATTCTAATAATATGCGAATAATATATAATAAATATATTATGTTATTGTTATAATATAACATCTAATAATATAGTACACGGTGGGCCAAAAGTTACAAAGGCGTCTAGTATTTTAATTACTTTTTGATCTTTATTTTTTGATTTTACACATAATATATCCTATATATATTTTATATGATGCTATTGTAGGGTATTGTAAATTATAAACAAGATTATAAAAGAGTTTACTGCATATCTTAAGTTCTAAGACAAATTTTTTCCTATATAAACATCTCTAAAAATGGGGTGCATCTTAGTATCACAGATGTATCATGTATTTTTGTTGGTGGTGGTATTGAAATTTGGGTGCGTCTTCCAATCAATGGCGCCTTATAATTGAAGAAATACGGTAAATATTGAAACCCCTTTGTCATATAATACAATAGAATATAAAAATATTAGTAAAATATCAAAATAATAATAACCCTGAAATCATAGTTCATAAATCTAAATGAGTAAAATAATGACTATGTAATAATAAGTGTTCTTTACTTGCCTCTCCTCAAGGCTCTATGTAGTTAAAATACCTAGAAAAAACAGAGGACCATTAAAATATATATCTTAAAAAGGAGAGAACAAACATTAAAAACCCAATACTAATAACATGTAAATTAAAATTGAAATAATAACATTGATTCAGTTTTGCAGGCCTGTGTTCATCTTGCTTCCCTTCCCCTCCTGGCACAAGAAAAAGAAAAAAACAAAACACATCCTCATCTTTTTGGCCTTTGTTGTGAGAAATAGGGAAGGGAAGAGAGATGAAAACATCTGAAAAATTGATCATCGATATTTTCATTTATATTTATAAATGAAGACAGTTAAATTAGGAATTAAGAGCTCTTTCAATATGTCTTGATTAAATAAGAGCTTTTGGACAGATGTTTTAACTACATTATCTTTTTTAATGGCTTGTCTGTGTTGTGTTTTCACGTTGATTTTCCCCACCTCAATCCTTGGAGAGAGACAGAGAGACAATCAAAAATAACAGCAACAACAACAACAATAATATCATCCACTCTTTCCACTGATAATAGGGGTCAAGGCAGCTAACATATTAAAACTATATAAGGTTCAACAATACAAAAGGAATACATGTACATGTACAAATATACAATAAAAGCCATTAAGTACTTTGCAAATTAGAACAGCAACATCAACACTTTTCAATTAAAAAAGGTATGCTGGTTTTATAGGAATTTAGCATTACAAATCCATTAATATCAGAACTAGTAGCAACATCATGGTATGACTTTTTATTATGTTTTTCAGATGTTTATTTTTTTTCCTTTCTTTTTAAAAAAAAGCCATTGGGTTATAATGTGGTTTTCCCCACCTTTCTTGATTCTGTGAAAAGGGGAAACCTTCCTTCCTTGTTTCTTTAAGCCATTGGATGGTAATGTTGTTCCCCTCCCTTTAATATTTTTTTTGAGAGCAGGGGAAACCAACCAACCTCCCTCCCTTCCTTCCTTCCTTCAGCCATCAGATTTTAACATAGCTCTCCTCCTTTTCTTTCCCCCCACCCTTTCTTGACTGATAACAGCCACTCTTTCCAGCCAAGCAATATCTTTCTTTTTTCAATTCCTTGTTTTTCTTTTTGGCGAAGAGGTGAAGAGAAAAAATGATATTGTTTCTAACCCACAGATTGGTGGCTGCTATTTCATTATGTATGTGATTTTATGCTTCTTTATCTGATTTTACACTTCTGAATTTACCTTTTTCCTCTCCTTTTCTTCCTCATTTTTAAGGGGAAGGGAGACAATGGTCGTATCTTTCCCTTCATGATTGGTTAACTTGCTCATATTTATGTCTCTGTCTTCACATCTTCCTTGATTTGTTTGAGGGGAGAGGAAGTGGAATGGCGGAGTGATGGAGAAAAATACAGTTTTCTTCTTCATCCTGCCCCGTTGTTGCCTCCTTGTTTCTGCATGTTTCCTCCATTCTTGCTTTAGATCACTTCCCAACTTGCCCCCTCCTCACATTACCATGTATGTGCATTGCTGGCTGGAAGCCATACTTTTTTCCATACCCCAAGATTCCTTCTACCTTTGCCTTTTCCTCTCTCCTTTTCCGGCCTTCTTTTCTGCTCTGCTTTTGTTGGCTGTAGCATTGCATTTCCTTCTTTCTGGCTATCCTTTTCTCTCCTTCACATCAATCATCTGTCTTCACATCAACCATAATTGTTCCTGTCCTTACCATAAACGACAAAGGGAGAAGCTAAGCTGGTATTCCAAGGGAAGTGGAACTGAAAAATCATTCTGTTTCTCTCTCTTTTCATAAGCTGTTGAAAGAGATTCCGTGTTTTGTTTATGTAAGGCAGCCAGCATTGAATGTTTCAATCCCTAACAGAGCCAGAGGATTTCATCCAGCGCTTGCGTACTTGAATTTCTTGTGAAATAGTTTCTACCCAAAGTAGTGATCTGTGGACTGATGCCAATCCACAAGCCACTGGCTAGGGTTTCACATAGGATTGACAGGAATGAAAACGATCACTTGCAGACAATGGGGCACAAATACAGTGCTGCTCACTTGCACATTAAGGGGATGGAGAATTGCCAGATATAGACCACAAAGATCTTCCACTGCAACCTCTTTTGCCAGGCAGGGATAGACAGACGGTCAGAGCACTCCCAACAAATATCCGTCCAGCCACTGGTTAAAAACTTCCAGGGAAGGAGACTCTACCACATTACCAGGCAGCATATTTCACTGTTTAACAGCTCTTCCCATCAATATATTTTTCCTTATATGTAAGTGGAATCTGTTTTCCCATACTTTGTTGCTTTGTGTTTTCTTCCCTGGAGCACCAGAAAATAAGTTTACTTCCTCCTCTATATGACATTATTTTATATATTTTGAACAGAGCTATCATGTTTTCTTCTAACTTCCTCTTCTCCAAGCTAAACATACTCAGCTCCCTAATTCTCCACACTAATAGCACTGGTGTAAAAATGCATAAAATTAACCTACGCAAGGTTTGGGGCCACCTGTAATCTGATATCAAGTTTTTGTATCCACCAAGATTATAATCTGTTTCTTTCATTCGTCCCTCCACAAACAGCATTATGGAGCTACTAGAGATCTACCTAAAATGGAATTTTTTGGGGGAGTGGGTTCCTGGTTTTCAGATGTTATTCAACAAGAGTCCCCATTATGTGTTTGTTGCCTGCTGGATCCACTCTGAACAGAATGAAATTGAATTTGGAGTGAACCCTGTGAACAGATCAAGTAAGATCTTTAGGCCAAGATTTGATGAGCAAAGGCTGTTCAATTGACATATACTGTACACAGTTGTACAGTTAGGCCCCTTCCACACAGATGAATAAAATCCCGCATTATCTGCTTTGAACTGGAATATATGACAGTGTGGACTCAGATAACCCAGTTCTAAGCAGATATTGTGGGATTCTTTGCTTTGATATTCTGGATTATATGACTGTGTAGAAGGGCCTTCTGTTACTTAATTGATGTATGGAGGGTGAAGACTGAAATCTATGAATCTCATAATGAAGGGTGCACTGTTATTTAATTTTTGATTGTTTTTTATCTCCATTTTGGCACTGTTGTGTTTTTACTATGAATGCTAACTTTGCTATATCCCAGAATATCAAGGCAGAAAATCCCACAATATCTGCTTTGACCTGGGTTATCTGAGTCCACACTCAGATAATGTGGGATTTTCTGCCTTGATGTCCTGGGATATAGGGCTGTGTGGAAGGGCCCGTACTGTATACTAAAAAGTCATTTTTTTTCCCTGCAAGTATGGCCTTTTGTCTCTCATTTTTTTCCATTTGTTTAAAGGATGGTTTTGGTAATGAGAAAGTGTATGTTAAGTGTGATTGTTTAATTAGTTAAAATAAAACTGTTCATTTAAAAGAAAATCCTTGATTGAAAAGCAAATTTGCCGCTTAGCATTTCCCAGTCCTTTGATTTTCTGCAGTTACTGTTTTGCAGTGCCAAATCTAGAATCTTTATCCATGCCCTGCAGGCCTCACAGCTGCACTTCCACATTGCAAAGCATTTCAAGAGTGTGCCCTCACCCAAGTCAAATCACGTTCTGGCTGCTATAATGTATGGCTGTGGGCGTGTGTGTGCGTGTATTCTGGCAACAAGACATCTAAGACGGAAATGTCAGTAGTCTTTCAACTGTTTTAATTGTGATAAAGTTGGGCAGGTTGGAGCTTGAATCTTGCAGTAAATGGGAAATCATGATTCTGGCTTTGAGTTATGAAACAATATGTTGTAGATGTGCATTTACAATTTAGATTGCTACATGTCTGCTGGATGCAAGGCTGGTAATGATGCAATCAGCATACATCATGCGTTGCATTTTTGCTTACAACGGGAAGAAGTAAAAATAGTTGAGGGCACCAATGCCCTGCTCCCTTGATAACACATTATTATTATTATTATTATAGTTCGATAACACAAAAAAAATACAGCAGTTCAACACAAAGACATTGTTCTCACACCTGAAGTCATTGCATCAAATGTGCTGTGTCTCTTTAAGTTGTGCCTTGTCATAAGGTAAAGAGTCTGACCTGCTTAGGTCACCCAATAAGTTTCCATGGTTGATTGAAGATTTGAACTCTAGTTTCCCGGAAGTCTAGTCCAACACTGAAACTCAAACACATTCACTCTGAAACCATCTGTAGATTTATACATTTCCCCCTCCTGATCTAGAGCCCTGTTGAAACACAGGATGGAAAGGCAGCAATTTCTATCCCAAACTCCTTCTTTCCTAGAGAGATGTATGCTTAGGTACAGTTGTCATCATCAGCAGATTTACTCTCTCTAGAATGAACAAAAGAAGAAACAGATTCCATGCACCATAACAATAATGTCATTTAAAAACTGCCTCTCCTCTCTTAGTTGCTGTGTGTGCTTTATGTTTTTTAAATTTCCCTTTGGAGAAGCTTTTATAGCTGCTCAGCCTCAGCTCCCAGGGAGTCTTGAGCTAGAAGATCTCTTAAATATTGCTTGGATTGGTTTTTATATTTACTTAATGTTGCTGTCTGTAAAGTATGGATGGCTTGGAATTTCATTTCTTAATTGGTTCAGAATTGAGTTCTGTTTGAGCGCAATTCTGGTTTTATTTCCAATAAATGAATGCATTGACTGTTGGAGGTTACCATGGAATTGCCCTAGAAAATTCCTAGAGAGATATCCCTTTTTGTTACTCCAATACAGTAAATCAGCATGAGGAAACAAAAAAAATCAAGCAGCCACTTGTCTTTTTTTAAAAAAAATCTCTACATGACCACTGGATAGAATTTATTATAGATTGAGAGAGGACATGAAAGCCATATTTAAGTATTTGTCATATTGAAGAGGAAGCATGCTTGAGTCGCCTGAGGGCTGAGAAGGGCGGTATACAAATACAGTAAATAATAAAAAATAATTTTCTAGAGACACAATGGAGCAATGGATTCCTAGGAAAAGATATCCACCTAAACCAGGGGTGCTCACACTTTTTCAGCATGCGAGCTACTTATAAAACAACCAAGTCAAAATGATCTACCTACCCACTACAAAAATGTGAAACATATAACACAATATCTGCTTTGAATTCGGTTTTCTGAGTCCACACTGCCATATAATCTGATTCAAAGCAGATAACATGGGATTTTATTCAACTGTGTGGAAAGGACCTCAGATAACCCAGGGCCGGCAGCACTTGGGCGGCGTCAGGAGCCTGCGGAGCGGGACTGAGCCTTCCTTTCGCCCTGCCTGTGATCTACCACAAGGCCCTACACGATCTACCAGTAGATCGCGCTCTATCTAATTAGCACTCCTGACCTAAACATTAGGAAAAATGTCTGCTGATAAGAGCAGTTCAGTGGCAAATCCTGCCTGGGAGTCCAATTGAGTCTCTTTATTTGGAAGTTTTTAAACAGAGGCTGCACGGCTATCTGTTGGGGGATGTTTTGATTGTTCGTTCTTGCATGGCAGGAAGTTGGACTGGTCTCTTTCAACTTTATGATTCTGTGAGAGACATTCAGTTTTTAGTGTTAATACATTGGAAGTCTAATTCTATGTGAAATCTATGTCAAAATGTGACTGGGGAATAAATAGATCCCATTCTAATGTATGGTGGTTAAGATTTGTGATGTTTTATTGACTGTGTCTGCTTTTGGTGAGAGCGGGATGTTATGTTATTGCCTTGTTTTCTTTAATGTTGGTTAATGACGTATGAGAACTCTTCAAGATACCTGGAAAGAACGTTAAATCAGAACACTTGACTGATCCTCAAATTAATTTTCCACATTTGTGAAATTGAAATGTGTAGTGTTGTCAGCTAGTCTTCAATTTTGATGCAATTGGAAGATGCAAGCAAGGCATAGAATCCTTCCAGTCTCAGTCACTCCCCAAAACAATTCCTAATTCCAGTTTTTAACATTGCAGAGCAACAATGGGACATTTGGGGTCCTTCAGAGTTTTTGAACTGCTGCTCAGATCAGACCGGCTCAGCATACATGAGGAGATGGTGGCATTTGCAATCTGGCAACATCTGAAAAGTCACAAATTGCCTGTCTCTGCAAAATTATCTTTCTTGATAACAATCTCTGCCTTGAGTTTTCTCAGCTTGTCCATAGTCCTCTTCCTTCCGTTCACAGCATAGCATCATATGTTGAGGCTTCAATAACTGATGGTTTTGAAAAAGCTCACAGTTGTTTAGTTTTATGAGCAGTGCATATGGTTGTTACTGCTTCAATGCTTAAGTCTTCAAAAGAACCTGCAAAGGAAATCTTCCCTCACTCTCTCTGCTTGTATTTTGTGTTTGCAGGGAGCCTGAGCTCTGTGGGAGCACATCAGTGGAGGAAGGATGCCTGTCGTGTGGCCGACCCTTCTGGATCTCAGCAGGGATGAATGCAAAAGGGTCCTTCGTAAACTGGGTATGTTGAGGAGAACCTACTGCGCCAGAGTCTTTGTCCTTTGGCATCTGCTTGAGACCATTGGCCCATGAATGCTCTGATTCTGCTGGCTCTGATTCTGCTGACTCTGATGACAGTGATGTCGGACCTCAGTTTCAGGAAGAATTATTTCCCAATCTTTTATGGAGATCCTTTGTATTATTCCTTCATGGTCTCCCATTCAAATACAGTAAGACCCCTATATCCACAGATTCCATATCTGTGGTTTCACTTCCCCACAATGAGACGTGGTCCAGCACCCACCCCCACACATTATTTAATTAAAATAAAGCTGACATAAAAGTAATATAAGCAAAGCAATACCTTATGAGCACTAGCAAAATAGAATTCCCGTGCTGTTCAAATTGATATTCATTGGAAAATAAAGAAAAATGAGGCAATGGAATTCTGTGCTTTCATGCATTCATGTCTTGTGTTATTGAAGGAGTGGGGTTTTTTTTTTGTGCAGTGTATTGGTTTGGGGGGGGGAGTTACTGTGTACTGTGCTGTATATGCTGCTAATTGTCTCTCTAGCCCTGATCTCAAAGTTCTCATTTTTGTATATGTCCAGTATTCAAAATAGCAAGATTTATTTTGACATTTGCTGATTGCAATAAAATATTGTAAATGCTATGATACCATGCAATATGGTATATCTGAACATTATGTTTGCTCAGAAAGTGATATTTTTGTTTGGATTGTCTGCCTGCATTTTTGACCACATTCTGTTATTAATGATGTTATCAGCTGTACTAAGTTTGGATTGCAAATAAAACCTAAAAAGCCTCTTGGTAAATGCTTTAGCAGCTTTATCTACTTAAATGTTTATAAGTTCTTTCAAATTTTAAAACTTCCTCTGCAACCTACCCTCTCCTCATCTTTGTTGTTCATCCCACTTAAAACAATAATATTAGCAACAATAATAATATTTCACACACATCAACCGCACAGCCTTAATTTCTGCTTCTTGGTCAAAATCTACTCTTAATTCCAATATTTAAAAAAGTGGACAAAAACGATCCAGCGAATTACCGTCCCATCAGCTTACTCTCGGTGGTGGGCAAACTCTATGCTCGCCATCTATATAGCAGGCTCCTAGACTGGTTAGACTCAGAAAAAGTAATAGGTGAGGAACAGGCAGGTTTTAGAAAAGGAAGGTCTACTATAGACCACTGTATTAATATTAGCTGTTAATCGTGGTTTAATAGTAACCCCAGCATGGTTACTGTACTCACCATCTGTTGTTCTCTTTAATTTCTTAAATCAGAAATGACTGTGTTCAGGGTGATAACCGTGATCTTTAAGCAAACTGCTTCTGGCATATGTTTATAAGATCTGTGTCTTGAAGATTAATTTGGAATGTTTTTGACAAGAATAATTCATATTAACAGTTGTAAGTGCAAAGTCTTCGAACCCCAGTTCCCAGGTACCTTTGAAAGTGCTGGTTGAAACTGTGTTGCTCAGCAATCGCTATTCCTCTTCTGTTGTGTCAGAGAAGTCCTTCACAACCTAGTAGTCTCCAGGTATGATGGAATAAATCTCCCAAGAGGACTGACTGGGGAAGTGCTGAAACCTATGGCAGCATTGAGTAAGCCACTGGCAACTTCCCATAAGGGTTAGTAATCCTACTGCTTTGGAATTGACCATTACAGTTGCATTTAGTACAGCACTGCGTCTGGTTGATCACTTCCAGATGTGGCTGACTTGAAAGGGAAGTTGCCAAGCCAATGACTCTTACAAAGGAACAGCAAGCTGCCTCCTCCATGGATTTGTATGTTGGACTCAGAGGAGCCTTCGTAACTCTTATTTTGTACTAGAAAAGCATTGTCACTGTGTGATGACAAAGCACATGCTTTGCAAGCCGAATATCCCAGGTTCATATTTCTATTTAAAAGGTTCCAGTAGTAGATCACAGAAACATAGAGTTGGAGGAGTTTCCCAAGGCCATCCATCTCTCTTCTTCACAAAGGAAGACATGGGCAAAGCTTACTGTATATACTTGATTATAACCCTAGTTTTTCAGCCTTCTTTCTAAGCTGAAAAAGCTCCCCTTGGGTTATACTTGAGTCATTGTAATTTAATATTTTTCTGTTATTAGAATTATTTTTATTACATTTATTATTTTACTCTCTTTATTATGATTGGAAGGATACAGAAGCACATTTACATTGAAGAAGGTTTGAATAATTGTTTAATCAGAGTTGGACATTCTTACCTTAAATTAGTTGTATGTAAATACTCAAAAAACATTTAACCTATTGATGCCTCAATGTAGTTTTATTGGTATTTATTTTGATTTTGAAATTTCCCACCCTTGGCTTATACTTGAGTCAATACATTTCCCAATTTTTTTGTGATAAATTAGGTGCCTCGGCTTATATCCACGTCAGCTTATACTTGAGTATATTCGGTAGATTTTTTTTTCTTACTCAGTGATATTCTTAGTTTCAACCTTTCTTTTCCCTCTCTTTTTTATAGAATTGGAGGCTTATGCTGGGGTTATCAGTGCCTTGCGAGCACAGGGGGATCTTACGAAGGAGAAGAAAGACCTCCTTGGAGAACTCTCCAAAGTACTTAGGTAACTCAAGCTTCTTGTACTGGTCAACAACACACCCATTCCTTATGAAGAGAAATCTGCAATGAAGCAAAATTGGGAATGTTTAAAATAGAATATGGTTAAACGTCAGTGTAAGGGGTTTGTTTGAGGTTTGGTAATTCATGTTCTGAATTGCCGTTTCAGAATTGAAAGATCCATAGTAATAGCTTAAAATTAAAAAAAGATATAACTCAATGCAAAAAATTCTGGCTAATTATACTTGCTGTTTTTTATTGAAAGTTGAGTGGTTGTCTTCCATTAGTAGTGAGTGAGAGAGATTTCACCACAGCAGCCATGAGCCTCTTCTTTTGTTATTAGCTACCTTGAGTCCCCACAGGGAGAAAGGCGGGGTTTAAATAAAGATTAATAATAGATGGAACTGCATATACAAATATACATTCTGGATCTTGACCAGGAGTATAATCCTGCCCTCCAATTGTTCTTGTACAACATTTCTATTCAGTGTAGGCAGTAGTCAGGTCCCAGTAGAGAGCATTGGGTCCCAAGGTGTCTTTGCTTCTGGTAGATTTTTTTTCGTGATGTTTGGGTTACAAAAAAAGTTTTGCTATAGAACCTCATACTGCTTTGTGTAATGATTTGGCATTATTCAACAGTATTTCAACTGAAAGGCATCGAGCTGAAGTGCGGAGGGCAGTCAACGATGAACGACTCACGACAATTGCACATAAGTAAGTCAGAGGTCTTATTCAAGGTTTAAAGCTCTGTCATACTTTCATCACAAAGTAGTCATTTTTAATGTTTCAGGCTTACAGCTTAGCAATACAATTTTGCAGTGGTATAGCACAGTGGGTGAAGCATTCGATTTTTACAGAAATTCTTGCGAGTGATGAAGTTCACCAGGTCACTTTGGCACAAGCAATGTCTTTTAGCTGTCAGAGTTGCATGGCCTGGGGCCAGTGTACCTGAAGGACCGCCTATCCCTGCACATTCCCCAGAGACCACTACGGTCCATGGATCAAAACCTATTGGAGGTTCCATCACTTAAGATCTGCCGCCTGTCCTTGACGCGGCAGTGTACTTTCTCTGTTGTAGCGCCTACCCTTTGGAACGCCCTCCCAGAGGAGGCTCGAGCAATAACTGATCTACAGGCCTTCCGGAGGGCCTGCAAGACCAATCTCTTCAAACAGGTGTTTAACCTTTAAGGCTGTTAAATTCCACTCTTGCCTCAATCTGTTTTATTATGTTTTTAACTATGTTGCAATTATGTTGTTCACTAGTGTGAACCACCCTGAGCCTTTTTGGGAAGGGTGGTATATAAATTGAAATAATAAATAAATAAATAAAGACAATTAGTGAGGAGAACCAAGGATGTGACCCACTGAATTTCTTGAAGGAATAATGGGAGTATAATGAAGACGTGGATACTAGGCAATTAAAACGTGTGTTTCTCCTCAGTATGTCTGGGCCGAATAGCTCTTCTGAATGGTCTATCGAAGGACGTCGGCTGGTACCTCTGATGCCACGACTGGTTCCCCAGACAGCTTTCACAGTTACAGCAAATGCAGTTGCCAATGCAGCTCTCCAACACAATGCCTCTCTCCCATCCCCTGCTGAAACCGCAGGCAAGGAAGGTGAGGGTATGTTGGCCTCTCTTTGAATATTTGGGGATTGGAGGGTGCTGGTTGAAATATGCGAAAGGGACACTGATTATCGCAAGAATGTTAATCTTGCGATATTCCAGGTATTATCACAGAACAAGCATGGGAAAACTTGGGCCCTCCATGTGTTCGGACTCCCAACTCCCACAATTCCTAACAGCCTCCTGGCTGTTAGGAATTGTGAGAGTTGGATGTCCCAAAAACTTGGAGGGCCCAAATTTGCCCATGCCTCTCATAGAATAATAGAGTTGTAATGAAATGTAGAGACATGTAGTTCAACTCTGTGTAGTTTTCTCACAATGATTAGTGTATGGGAGTAGAATGGGAAATCCTAGGACCCATCTCTACTGACCATTTGCCTGCAGTGGCTCCACAGAAACTCTCACAAAACTGTGAAAGAAAGCCATTAGTGGTACCTGTTCTCTATAGTTTATGTAATCACCATGCGGGCCTCAAACTGGTTCCAGGATTTCCTGTGTAATCATCTCCACAAGAAAGCATTTTCTTCCATTCTGGTTTGACATTGCATTCGATGATCAATGTAAATGGGGCCCCAGACACTTTCTTAAAGTGGGGAGATAACAAGGTGATCCTCAGCAGTGGGGCATGAGCAATGGTAGAATCTTGGTTTGCTTTAGATGAAGGAGAGGTTTGATTGCTCTGACAGGATTGTGAACATTAGAAAGGTGTGTGTGAGAGAGTATAATTCATGTTAGACCTGCATCCTAAATTTCTCTTTCATTGCACAGAAATATAACTGGCTCCCTGGTGTTGTTTATTTACTTACTAGCTGAGGACCCGGCGGTGCCCGGGTTATTTGAGGAAGGCATTGTATGCCAAGGTTGGTTCCTATTAGATGTTTATGTGGCTTGCAGTGGTCTCAAGAACTTAGTGAAGGTACTGCGAGTCCCGGACGCCTAGTCAGGAAAATCAAGTTGAGGGAGCCTAACAATATCCTATGTGCTGAGCCCTAGTCAGGAAAATCAAGTTAAGGATGCCTTGTCGTAAATTTTGGGCCTGGTCTGTGATGTATAGGGGCTACAGTGTTGTTTTGGAAGTGAATGAGGTGAAGGTACTTAATATCCCATTATTCGTGGGCCATCCTGCCCTAAAGCACACCAGGTTGTGAAGTGGGCCATTGGGCCCCTGTTTGCCAATTTTTGTCCTGCTGTGGGCCGCAGTGTATGACTGACTGAGGCTTTTCCTTTTTCCTCTGAGTCACCTTAGAATGTTGGAATGTGGATGGCCATTCGGAATCCGTTATGCAAATACGATTTCAGTGGCAGCCAATCCCCTCTTTCTTTGGCCGTTTGGGCATAGTATGTGATTTTTAGGGGCTACGGTGTTGTTTGGGAAGTGTATGAGGTGAATGTACTGCAAATCCCATCATTCGTGGCCCATCCTGTCCTAAACCACTCCGGGTTGTGAAGTGGGCCATTGTTCCCCTGTTTGCCAAGTTTGGTCGTGATTCGTCATTGCTGTGGGCCGCTGTTGGTGACTGCCTGAGGCATTTCCTTTTCCCTCTGTGTCACCTTGGAATGGTGGAATGTGGTTGGCCTATCGGAGTACGTAATGCAAATACCATTTCAGTGGCAACCAATCCTCTCTGTCTGGGGCTGTAGAATGTTGATGTTCTGAGGCTGGCCAATCAGAGCCCGTTATGCAAATAATCCCACAGTGGCAGCCAATCGAAACGCTTGCACATATTCCTTCCTCCGCTCGGCCACACCACCGCCTGCAAACACCGACTTTTATTATATGTAATAGATTTCATGTCAAAAGCATCGCATGAATAAATAAGTTTAAAACTGGTAAAACAAAGGCTGAATAGTTTTAGACCAAAAACGGGCAAGAGCGACTGCGTTGTCTGTAGCTTTAAACAGTTCTTCCTCTGTGCATGAGGCAGGGCATTGTGGGCAAGCATACAGATGCTGAGTTGTTTGTTCTGCTCCATAGTTGCACAGGGTGGAGGATTCTTCTAGGTAGTGCCATTTTTCCCGGTTGTCTTTTGATCTGCCAACTCTGCTTCTGAGTCTGTTCAGGGACTTCAAAGTAGCCCATTCTTGTTTCGCCCCAGAGGAAGACCCTTGTGGGGGCCATCCAGTTGGGATTGTCTGATTTTGCTGCCCACAGGGATATTCTTGCTGTTGCTGGAGGAACATTTAGAGTTCTCTGGTACTGAATAATTGCAAAGAAATACGTACAAACAGTGTTTGATTTTAAATCAAGTTGTTAAAGCGGAGACCCATGACTTTTAAGTTGTCCCATGTGTGAAACCTATGAGACAAAGGTAGGCCTCCCCAGATGTTGTTGGACTGCAGCTCTTGTCAGCCCTAACCGACATAGCCATTGTTCAGGAATGGTGGGATTGTATCCAAATCATGAGTAGAGAACCACATTTTCTCCTGCTTAGTTAATGCGACAGGTTCTGTCTTCTCGTTCTCTCCAGTGGTTGTTTGCTATTCCTACACAAGTACCACTTCGACCCCGACGTCCACCCCAGTCCCAAGCGGTAGTGTTGCCACAGTGAAGTCCCCCAGGCCCGCCAGTCCAGCATCTAATGTTGTTGTCCTGCCAAGTGGAAGTGCTGTTTACGTTAAAAGTAAGTATCGTGGGGAAGATTGATGTTTGGAGACCAGGCTCTGAAGGACTTGAACATTAAAATCAGTGGAGTTGTTAGCTTGGAATAACTTTACGACATATATTCTCATTTTGAAAGGCTCTTTGGATTTACTCTTGCACAAAAGTGAAGGAATACTATGAATAGAATAATATATTTGAAAGAGATGGTCCACTTGAGCAATAAGTAAAAGGAACCCTGGAAATAGAATAAGTGTTCCCCTCCCTTTTCAGAATAATTGAGTTATACGTATAAAGATTTCCCCTTGACATTAAGTCCAGTCTTGTCCGACTCTGGAGGGTGGTGCTCATCTCCATTTCTAAGCTGAAGAGCTGGCGTTGTCCATAGACACCTCCAAGGTCATGTGGCTGGCATGACTGCATGGAGTGCTGTTATCTTCCCACCGGAGCGGTACCTATTGATCTACTCACATTTGTATGTTTTCGAACTGCTAGGTTGGCAGAAGGTGGGGCTGACAGCAGAAGCTCATGCTGCTCCCCAGAATCAAACCTGCGACCTTTCGGTCTATATTAAGTTAACAGAGGGCTTTTTGACATTTTTTTAAACTAAAGTTTCTAGACTTAGATATAAATGAAATACAGCATTTCAACCTTGAGTGGTTTCCACCTGCAAATGGAACTAACGGCTACCTATTCATTCTGCAGTGAATAATTAATGGAGTTTTGGAGACAAGGATTCAAATCTCTACTTGGCTCTGAAACACTCAATTGAGTAGTAATTTCTCAGCTTGGGAGGAAGATAATGGCAAACATTATCTTTCAAGGGTGATGCCTCTGTGTGGCAGCACTAACCTCTGTGTATGTGGATGTCCCATTGCAGGCGTCAGTTGCTCAGACGATGACGAGAAGCCACGCAAGAGGCGCCGCACCAACTCCTCAAGCTCCTCTCCCGTCCTCCTGAAAGAGGTCCCGAAGGCTGTCACGCCTGTCACCAAGACCATCACGGTGCCTGTCAGCGGCAGCCCCAAAATGAGCAGCATCATGCAGAGCATCGCCAATTCCTTGCCGCCCCACATGTCCCCTGTGAAGATCACTTTTACCAAGCCATCGACACAGACAACCAACACAAGCACCCAGAAGGTTGTGTTCTGTGGGGATTGCTCTTACGCTTTTGTACAGCTGAGCTCTTCTGCTTTCTGAAAACTGTTAAGATAAAAGTTGTGTGTCTTGATATTGAGGAGGTTGTGGCAGTGCCAAGATTTGAGGGATTTCGACTCCATCAGTATTTGCAAGGCCATGGGTTTCCCCTTAATATTCTAGGAATTCATTTATTTATGGGTTGCTGCGAGTTTTCCAGGCTGTATGGCCATGTTCCAGAAGCATTCTCCTGGTGTTTCACCCACATCTATGGCAGGCGTCCTCAGAGGTTGTGATGTCTGTTTAAAACTAGGCAAGTGGGGTTTATGTACTGTATATGTGGAATGTCAAAGGGGGGGGGGACTCCTATCTGCTTGAGGCAAGTGTGAATGTTGCAGTTCACCAGCTTGATTAGCATTGAAAGGCCTTTCAGCTTCAAAGACTGACTGCTTCCTGCCTGGAATCCTTTGTTGGGAGGTGTTAGCTGGCCCTGATTGATTCTTGTCTGGAATTTGAGTGGGTCTTTAGAAACAGTGACAAAGGTGGTGTTGTATTGAGCACGACTGCATTCCCTAAGTGTGATGAACAAATTCTTTATTGTTCATTTTTCAGGTAATCATTGTAACCACCTCTCCCAGTTCAACCTTTGTCCCCAACATCCTCTCCAAGTCCCACAACTATGCTGCCGTCACCAAACTTGTCCCCACGTCTGTCATCACTTCCACCACCCAGAAGCAGCCTGTGGTCATAACGGCTTCCCAGTCATCTCTGGTTAGCAGCAGCACCAATACCACCACCAGTGCCACCACCGGGACCTGTTCTACCCCTTCCTCCGCTCCCAGCACGGTGGCCGTGACCACTGTAGTATCTTCAACGCCATCGGTGGTTATGTCCACGGTAGCACAGGGTGAGTTGTCAGCTGTTCATTTCTGCATGGCAGAATAGAGTTGGACTGGATGGCCCTTGGGGTCTGTACCAGTTGAAAGGCCAAATATTTACATCATCATCTATGGAAGGCCTTTGATTTTATAGATTAGGGCTCTTTATGTTCATAAGAGCCATACCCTATTCAATCATAGGCCTTCCATAGATGATTACGTAAATATTGTTGGGCAAGTGGGCTTATTAACAAAAGGCCCCTCTCAAATGCACAGCAGAGTAACTTATTAGCAATAGTGTGACCCAGCACCAGTAGTCCAAAGTGATAAAAAGAACAATAACACAGAGACCAATGATATTTCTTCAATAGGAGACTTTTCTTTGTAGTAAAATAATATGGTTGCACTATTTGCAACATCAAGGTTTCCATAGCACCAATAAACAAACACACAGTAGCTTTACACACAGCAGCCTTCACACTGGAGCTTTATCACGCAAGGCTTCTCTCATACTTGGCTTTCTCATAGACCTAACACTGTGAGGCCTACCTCACAGAGAAGCCTCCCCACACAGACTGAGGTGTTCCCTCACTGAGGCACACTAACAGTCTTTGGCCTACCCACACTCCTCAGGACAACACCAGCTTTGACCCACTGACTAACAGGCTTCGGCCTACTAACTTTCAGTGCTTGATTCACACTTTTGTAATTAAAAATACCCAGTTAATTTTTAATATTTCTGACAAATATGTGGCCTTTCAGTATCATTGAACTGGTTTTCCCAAACCATTGGCAAAGGATAATGGAGATGGAAAGGCAACAAATTCTCCATCCCTACTTTGACAGGAGATGCTAGATTTCAGTATTGTTATAGCTTGCACTGCCCTTTTTCCTAGGCACGGTAACACAGATAGTTAATTGCTGGTACTATTTGTTGTTGTATAAGACACCTTTCCCCCCTCAATATGTTAAACGACAGCTCCCACAATTCTTTACCATTGGTCTTGATGGATAGGTATCGATGGGAATTGTAGTCGGTGAAAAGCCCTGTGTCATCTATACAGGAGAACGTTATATGCAGGATTTCTAGACTTTGGGTGATGTGCTGCATACTGACTGCTGATCTGGTAGCTGACAGGAGTCTGTTAGGTGGATGTAATGGGCAGCAATATATTTGATGAGTGTTGTGACCATTCTTGTAGCCGACTGGTTTGTGGGCAGCACTAAGTCTCCTCCTGGTTTCTCCCTTTCAGGTGTCTGCACGTCAGCTATCAAAGTGGCATCGGCTCGGCTTCCTTCCCCCAAGAGCCTGGTGGCCACACCAACCCAGATATTAGCACAGTTTCCCAGGCAACAGCAGCAGCAAGCACAGCCGCAGCCGTCCCCCAAACAGCAGCTACAGCAGCAGGCTCAGCAGCAGCTACCTCCAGCCTCGCCTGCCGCACAGCCGCAGCCCCCAGCCCCTCTCCAGCCACAGCAGCCACAGCCCTCAACCCCACAGCAGTCTCCCCTCCCGCCAGGCATTAAGCCCACCATCCAGATCAAGCAAGAATCAGGTACTTCTAAATGGGTACTTGAAAAGGCTGAGCTCAGTGGTGGGGAAGTGCAGGGGACAATAACCCTCAATAGGACGAACAGACTGGTAAAAAGGATGGATCGACAAGATTGTTACTTTATGTTATTTATCATTTAGAAATACCCAGAAGTCATGCCACCCCTTTATTCTGCCTTGGTCAGACCACACCTGGAATCACACTGCATCCAAATCTAGGCACCACAATTGAAGGGGCGTGTTGACAAGCTGGAATGTGTCCACAGAAGGGCAACTCAAATAATCAAGGATCTGGAGAACAAGCCCTATGAGGAGCGGCTTCAAGAGCTGGGAATGTTTAGCCTGCAGAAGAGAAGGCTGAGAGGAGACATGATGAGGGCCAAGGATCAAGATGTGAGGGGAAGTCATAGGAAGAGGGAGCAAGCTTGTTTTCTGCTGCCCTGGAGACCAGGACATGTAGCAATAGCTTCAAACTACAGTAAAGGAGATTCCACCTGAACATGAGGAATAACTTCCTAATAGTGAGAGCAGTTCAGCAGTGGAACTCTCTGCACTGGACTGTAGTGGAGGCTCCTTTTTTGGAAGCTTATAAGCAGAGCCTGGATGGCCAACTGTCGGGGGTGCTTTGAATGCAATTTTCCTGCTTCTTGGCAGAATGGGGTTGGGCTGGATGGCCCACAAGGTCTCTTCCAACTCTATAATTCTGTGATTCTTGTCAGAAGTTGTGGTCGTGGCCCCTTGCTTAAATGGCCTGGCAAAAAGGTTTTGTCTTATTTTTCCCCTTTCAATATGCCCATCCACAGTGATGGGAAAACGAACCCTTCAGGTCATAGGTGACAGAGAAGGAAGGAGGTTTGCTTTCTTTATTTCCATCAGGATTGATTGTAGGATTTCAGAGCTAGGGTCCAGAGAGATCTTTTTAATGACACAGGTTCAGAGTTGCATCCATTTTGAGAAGCACATATTGATGCGTGTTGATCCCTGGAAAAAAGATTGTGTTTTTTATAGGTGGAAGACGATGAGTTTGGGTTATTGGTAAAACTGTTAGGGTCTTTTTACTACATAGACCTGGGAGTAGAGGAGGCTTTTTCCTACTACTTAAAAACATGGACCTCTTATTGGAACTTTCTTTCCTAGGTGTCAAAATAATAACCCAGCAAGTTCAGCCCAGCAAAATCCTGCCCAAGCCCATCACGGCGACCTTGCCCGGCAGTAGCAATTCACCTATTATGGTGGTGAGCAGTAATGGGACCATCATGACGACCAAACTGGTCACAGCCCCTGCTGGTAAGTGCCTTTTCCCTGCTGCTGTAAGATATCAGAGGCCATGAAATACACAGGATCTCTTCCCTTGATCTGCTTGAATTCCTTACTACCTTTCTTTAAGAGTAAGTGCCCACCCCTCCACTGCAATACAAATTCTGTTGAGTTAGAAAGATGGAGAGTGCAGGGATTTTATGTGTTACTTTCTAGTTACTATCAGAAATATTTTAAAAAAATAACTAGGTATTTTTAATTAAAAATGTGAGTCAAGAACTGAAAGGGTTAAAGGGATGCAATGATTCAGCAAAAGCTGTAGTTCAACATAAGAAGGTGTGCCTGTAGCTTAGTATGCCTAAGTGTTAGTTGCCCTCAGTATAAAAATGCTACAGAGAGAGGCCTCAGTGTGAGGTAAACCTCAGTGTTAGTAGGTCTCAGTGTGAGGTAGGCCTCAGAGTTAGTAGGCCTCAGTGTGTGAGGAAGGCCTGGTGTGAGAAGGCTTCGGTGAGAAAAGCCCCAGGTTGAAGGCTTTGTGTGTAAAGCAGTGTGAAGGCTACTGTGTGACGCTCCTGTGTACATTTAGTGTGAGAAGAGGCTCCATGGAACCTTTTACCTGCATGAGAAAGAAGCCCAGCATGGAAGTAAAGAAAGAATTTATTTATTTACTATACTTTTATACCGCCCCTCTCAGCCCGAAGGCGACTCGAGGCGGTGTACAATGGCAAACAAATGCCCACAGATAAATACAGAACAATGAATAAAAACACCATATAAAAGCAAAAATTCACAGTTAAAAATATAAAATACAAATCTCAGCGTCTCCTTGTTAGAATCGGTTTCCATTGCATCATCATCATTCCATAGGTCTCAATTCCATAATTACATTTCCTCTGCAAAAGCTTGCTCAAACAGCCAGGTCTTGAACTATATTTGTGTTGTGGAAACCTTGTTCCTGTAAATAGTTCAGTCATATTATTTTGCTATAAAGCAGCGTTTCTCAACCTGGGGGTCAGGATGGGGCGGGGGGGGGGGTTGAGAGGGTGTGCCAGAGGGGTTGCCAAAGACCAGCATGGGGGGTCTATGTGGGAAGTTTGGCCCAATTCTATTGTTGGTGGGGTTCAGAATGCTCTTTGATGGTACGCGAACTATAAATCCTAGCAACTACAACTCCCAAATGTCAAGCTCTATTTTCCCCAAACTCCACCAGTGTTCACATTTGGACACATTGAGTATTCATGCCAAGTTTGGTTCAGAACCATCATTGCTTGAGTCCGCTGTGCTCTCTGGATGTAGGTGAACTACAACTCCAAAACTCAAAGTCAATGCCCACCAAACCCTTCCAGTATTTTCTGTTGGTTGGTCATGGGAGTTCTGTGTGCCAAAATTGGTTCAATTCCGTCATTGGTGAAGTTCAGAATACTCTTTGATTGTAGGTGAACTATAAATCCCAGCAACTCCAACTCTCAAATGACAAAATCAACCCCCCCCCCCAAGCCTCACCAGTATTCAAATTTGGGCGTATCAGGTGTTTGTCACAAATTTGGTCCAGTGAATGAAAATACTTCCTGCATATCTGATATTTACATTATAATTCATAACAGTAGCAAAATTACAGTTATGAAGTAGCAACGAAAATAATTTTAGGGTTGTGGTTCACCACAACATGAGGAACTGTACTAAAGGGTTGTGGCATTAGGAAGGTTGAGAACTACTGCTTTAAAGAAATGCCTCCTAAGGAAGATACTACATTGGTCTGTGTGTTTTTCTTCCTCTTATCACTTTTGGATACTGGTGCTGTGTTACGCTGCTGCTAATAAATTACTCTGTTATATGTTTATGAGGAGGTTCTTTTGCTAGTAAGCCCACTCATCTGACAGTTACCACTTTGATATTTGCAGCTACTGACTGTAGAAATTGAGTTTGCTGAACGTTGCCTGAACTGCTGCTTTATGATACGTTTTACTGATATCCCACTGATGATTTGTTCCACTGGTGTTCTATTATTTGTTCCACTGAGGACTGTTCTCTTTTCCTCCTCTCCACCAGGGACCCAGGCAACCTACACTCGTCCAACGGTCAGCCCCTCCATCGGGACGCGCATGACAGGCACTCCAGGGGCTGCCACTTACGTAAAAACCACCAGCGGCAGCATCATCACAGTCGTCCCCAAGTCCCTGGCCACACTGGGGGGCAAAATCATCAGTAGCAACATAGTTTCTGGTAGGTAGACACTGCATTTCCTCCCAAAAACAATAAATGCAGTAAGAGGTAGTTGAATGAATGGCTCTTGTTCTGATGTCCACTGCTGCTCCCATTCCTTTACTGTAAGGATATGAGTTAACTAGTTCTTCAGATGTTGAACCACAAGTCCTAGCAGTTGTAGATAGTAAATCCAACAGTAAGAATGCATGGAGATTCAATCTAGCAAGGCCTAGAAGGCCACCGTAGAGTCACACCTCCTTTTCAATTCATTGACAATTTGAAACGGATATCTACAGTAAGCCTTCTGCATTTGTGGGTTTAACTTGTATGGATCCGATTATTCGTTAATTTGATTAATTTTCCAGCATGATTCTGTAGTCATCTTCTGGTGGACGTTGACCATATATGGAGGACCTAAATATGCCTAGAGATAATACTTGTCTGGGAATTTCTAGCACCTCCAGCATGTTTCTGTGGCCAACTTTTGACAGAGGTTGACCATAGAGTCACCCGAGATCACCTTCCTAGAGAAGTGTTCTCCCAAATAAAATCTAATACCTTTCTAAAATTTGCAGTTTTCCCATTTTTGTGATAAGCCTTGAACTCCTAACCCCTGTGAAAGTGGAGTGCTTACTGTATATCAGGGCTGTCCAACTGGCGGCCCCGGGGCCGGATCCGGCCCCGTAGCCTGTTGGACACGGCCCCAACTATGCCCTCAGCCGCCAATTTTAAATTTTTTTAAAAATCGATTTTTTTAAAAAATGGCGGCCGGGGAGGGAGAGGTGGGGCAGGGAGGAGGAAGAGAGCTGGCTCCTCCTCCTTCGCCCTTCCTCCTTCCCCCCTGCACCGCGGTTCACGATTGGAGCCGCGGGCCGTCCGCGGGGAAGAAGAGGAGGGGTGAAGGAGGAGGAAGTCAGCTGGCTGCTTTCTTCCTCCTTCGCCCCTCCTCCTTCCCCTCGCCCGGCGCTCGGGATTGGGGCAAGGGCGCGCGCGCGGGGAAAGAGGGAGAAAGGAGAAGCCAGTCAGCTGACTGGCTTCTCTCCTCTCTCTCTTTCCCCCCGTGCGCAGGGATCCCAGGCCCCAGCGCGCCCGGGGAAAGAGAGAGAAGAGAAGCCAGTCAGCTGACTGGCTTCTCCTCTCTCTCTCTCTTTCCCCCCGGGCGCGGGGATCCCCGGCGCCAGCGCGCCCGGGAAAAGAGAGAAGAGAAGCCAGTCAGCTGACTGGCTTCTCTCTCTCTCTCTTTCCCCCGTCTTGCTGGGATCCCAGCGCCAGCGCCCGGGAAAGAAAGAGAGAAGAGAAGCCAGTCAGCTGACTGGCTTTCTCTCTCTCTCTCTTTCCCCCGTGCGCTGGGATCCCAGGCGCCAGCGCCCGGGAAAGAAAGAGAGAGGGAGAAGCCAGTCAGGAAAAAGGCGAAAGAATGACAGCTTAGGAGGGGCGGGGCGGGGCGGGGCTGGGGGGGGGCCTGGGGCGGACCTGGGGAGGGGCTGGGGCGGGCCGAACGGCCCCCCAGGTCATCAGTGACCTCAAGTCCGGCCCTTGGCCAGTTAGAAGTTGGACAGCACTGCTGTATATATAAGTATTCCAACCTGGTATGGGAGGATTACAAGAGCAGTAGAGAAATTTAGTTGGGAGATGGATAAGAGACTCGGCTATGAACTGGAATGTCCCTGGTTCAAAACCCCTTTTTGTCTTAGTGCCTGATTTCCCTTTGTAACATGATAGATGGGTTGCTGTGAGTTTTCCGAGCTATATGGCCATGTTCCAGAAGCATTATTTCCTGACATTTTGCCCGCAACGCTGTTGCTATGGTAATGCGTTCATCCGTAGTGTCAAGCAGGGTCCACAATTGCCGACAAACGCATTACCATAGCAACAGCGTTCCTCCCTATATTGGCGGTCTACTGAGTGGGTCTTTTTCTCCGTCCACAACATAGGGATGGCAGCGGATTGGCAGTGAGCCTTTTCGCTTGATTTGCGAGGTACTGATTGTGTGACTTATAATATTTAATATGATGTGAAGAACAGATTGTTGTGATATAGATATGTATAATTGGGCTTGAAGGTAATTTCCGCGGGTACAGCTACTATGTATTATCATTTTCGTGCAGTCTCCACAACATACTGATTTACTTCAACTATATAGGAAGGTGTGTCTTCATACACCCTTCAACCTTGCGTTTTTGTTGTGATGGCATGTCCAAGCCTTTGGGAAAACTATACTGTCTGGCTTTACTCGGGGGTTATCTGATACCTTTTGTTAAAATTAAGACCTTTAGCAGATAGAGGCACTTTGAGGCAAGGTGAAAGAATAACCAAAATAGAACTTGTGGTTGCAGATATCTTTCTGGGGTATTTGAAACTCTCTTTTGCCTTTGGTGCCAAAGTGATTGTTATGAACTGCCTTAATCTTCTTTCCTGTGAAGCTTGGCTGGCCAAACGCTTCTTTTTTTTATCATTTGGACTGTTGATATAAAATACTGCTAAATGCAGCAACAGGAGAAAGTGCTAGGGATGCCTGTTTTGAATTGCTAGGCGTAAGACTCCAGACAATATCCAGGCCTCTAAGACTCTACTTCAGAGAAGAGGAGGAGTCCAGCAAAGAGCTCTGTGGGGAAATGGAACAAACCATCTGACGCAGGCCTCTGAGGAGTGTTTTAAGCTCCACCCAGAAACTAATACAAAGGAAGGCCTACACTATTGGGAAGGACTAAAACAGGGGGAACTAAAGCAAAGGAGAGGAAAAGGCAGATCCAAGACTTCACAGGCGTTTATATACACCTGTGAATTGTCTAGGGTTTGGCAGATGTTGACCATAGAATCACCTTCAAGGACCTAGAGATTTCTGGAGAGGTTCTTTCTCAAGTAAATAACAAATGTGTGTTATTTATCTGTGGTTTTTCTACTTTTGGGGGTGTCCTGTGTTCCTGGTGTAGAGGGCTGATTTATACAATGAGACCCCAAGTCTTTCTGATGGGCACTAAGCAATGCACAGTGGCTTGATGCATGGACTCTCTTCTCTTGCACTTGTGGCTATGACAGCCTCACACGATGCTTACACCGCAAGGGTTCATGTCAACACATGCCTGCTAAGTCATTTGGCTGTGTGATGGCAAGTAGTTTGAAAGTATGGATCAAATGTGGGATTATATTGCGGGCATGTGTGATTGCAAGCATGGACTCCATACAATGGGAATGGCCAAATTGGGGGTGTAGAAATACTAGTGAATGTCTTTATAACGATGAAAGACACAGAGGGGATATGAAATCCTTTTTTTTTATAGTTCAAAGAAAGTGAACTCTGATGGTTTACCATATTTGTGTGTCCAAAAGCCTCTTACCCTCCCAAAACAAAAGCTGGCAGCTTGCCAAGCATGTTTTAATGTTTTATTTTTCCTTTTTTTTAAAAGGTAACTCCTTGATGAAGACCTATTTTCAACAAAAAGGTATCCAAAACTTGCAATCCTCTCCAATCCCCTTTATATGACTTCTCCCCACAAGTGTTGCAGGATCTATCCACCCATTTCCTCCCTTCCACACAGTTATAGTTTTGCTGGTGTTTTTCTCTGAAATCTACAGTATATACTCGAGTATAAGTAGACCCGAATATAAGCTGAGACACCTCATTTTACCACAAAAAACCTGGGAAAACGTATTGACTTGAGTATAAGCCGAGGGTGGGAAATGCAGCAGCTATGGGTAAATTTCAAAATAAAAATAGATACTACTAAAATTACATTAATTGAGGCATCAATGGATTAAATGTTTTTGAATATTTACATAAAGCGGTAATTTAATATAAGTTTGTCCAACTGATTAAACCATTATTCTGACCTTCTTCAATGTAAATGTGCTTACGCATCCTTCCAATAATAATAGAGTAAAATAATAAAAGTAATAAAAATAATATTAGGGTAAAATAATAAATGTAATAATAACAATAATAGAGTAAAATAATAAATGCCATAACAATAATAAAGTAAATAATAATGTAATAATATTAATAATAGAAAATAATAATAAAACAGAGTGAAATAATGTAAATGTAAGAGTAAAATAAAAATGTAATAATACATAGAGTAAAATAAATGTAATAATAGAGTAAAATAATGTAAAGTAATAATAACAATAATAAATAGAGTAAAATAATAAATGTAATAAAATGATAATAATAGAGTAAAATAATGTACAGTAGAGTTTTGCTTATCCAAAATCATCTTCAGTGTAGAATGTTGAAGAAGAAAAAATGTTGGATAATAAGGAGGGATTAAGGAAAAGCCTATTAAACGTCAAATTACATCATAATTTTATGGATTAAGCACCAAAACATCATGTTTTACAACAAATTGACAGAAAAAGCAGTTCAGTGCACCTAAACGTTATATAGTAATTACTGTATTTACGAATTTAGCACCAAAACATTGCAATGTATTGAAACAACTGTGGATCCGGGTGGGAGGCAGACTGCGTTGGATAATACAGAACACTGGATGAGCAATGGTTGGATAAATGAGACTCTACTGTATATGTAATAATAATAACAACAACAACAACAGTAAAATAATAAATAACTTTAATTTGAATATAAGCCGAGGGGAGCTTTTTCAGTTTCTATTCGAGTATATACGGTAATTTGTCCCAGACAGAAGTCTTGAGTCCCTATGAGCAGAAAGGTGGGATAAAAATTAAGTAAGTAAATATATAAATAAATAACCACATGACTTATAACTTGAATCTTGGCTTGGCTGGAGAGAAAGGGGCTACCTTGTCTTGAAATTAATTAGTCCCCTTTTCCTCTTGGTTAGAGATCACTTTGTTTTATTCTATATCCAAAGGCCTAACAATCCCCCCTGAACCCAAGGTCTTTATGCTCTTTTGCCATTCCCCTGTAAATGTAAGGCACTAGTAATCTTCAAGGAATTAGCTGCTATCCTTGCGCAAAGGAGTTCTTCTGAAGTTTGGCTTCCTATGCCTTGAAGAACAGTTGCACATAACTTCTTGTGCATGGAGGATTTTCTTGGTGTCCAGTGTTCTCCTGTTCCCCTAAATTGTGCCCGGGTGGGTGGCATTTGAGAATAGAATGGCAAAGTGGGATCCATAAATGGAGTGCAACCTTGCTTTTCTTTCTGATCACATCTCCTTCCCCTTCTCTAAACAAGGAACCACTACCAAAATCACAACCATCCCCGTGACGTCCAAACCCAACGTGATAGTCGTGCAGAAGACGACGGGAAAAGGCACCACCATTCAAGGACTTCCAGGAAAAAACGTGGTCACAACGTTGCTAAATGCAGGGGTAAGCGAGGATGAGTTCAGGATGATTTTGTGGGTCTCAAGAACATGGCTTGTGATAGCCTGAAACATTAGATGGAGTCCTGTTCTGGGGAAAAATTAGCATATACAATATATACTTGGGTTTTTCAGCCCCTTTTTTAGGCTGAAAAAGCCCCCCTAGACTTATACTTGAGTCAGGGTTTTTATTATTATTATTTTACTCTGTTATTATTATTTTTATTACATTTATTATTTTACTTTATGATGATGATTATTGTTATTATATTTTCATTATTTTTCTCTATTTATTATGATTACATCTATTATTTTACTCTATTACTACTATTACATTTATTATTTTCTGTTATTAGAATTATTTTTATTACATTTATTATTTTACTCTATTAATTACTGTTATTCTTACATTTCCATCACTTTATAATTATTTTTATTACATTTACTATTTTACTTTATTATGATTGGAAGGATACGTAAGCACATTTACATTGCAGTAGGTTAGAATAATGGTTTAATCAGAGTTGGACAGTCTTATATTAAATTATAGTTTTATGTAAATATTCAAAAACTTTTAGCTTCCTGATGCCTCAATTAATGTAAGTTTATTGGTATCTGTTTTTATTTTGAAATGTATCAGCTGCTGCTGCATTTCCCACCCTTGGCTTATACTCGAGTCAATACGTTTTCCCAGTTTTTTGGTGTAAAATTAAGAGCCTTGGCTTTAATACATTGTTCTAGTTGTTTTTAAATTGTATATCATTGAATCTTTGCTGTTATGCCGGTCTGAGTCCCTCAATAGAGGTGAGAAGGTCGGGGCACAAAAGGTTTAAATAAATAAATAAATAAATTAGCTTATATTTGGGTCAGCTTATACTCGAGTATATATGGTACCTTAAATAAAATAAATAGATAAATAAATTTGGGAAGCACAACTGGGCAGAGGTATTAGAAGCAATAATCCATACATCCATTTGTCCTTGTAAGTACAAATTGAGTATCCTTTATCTGAAATGCGTGGGACTTTTTGACTTTTTCAGATTTTAAATACCAGTATGTACATAATGAGATATTTTGGAGGTGGGACACAAAGTCCCATTTATGTTTCATATGCACCTTATGCACACAAGATGATTTTATATATGGTGTTTTTAATAATGTTGTCTAAATGAATATCAGAAAAATGTCTATAAAGCAGTGGGTTTCAATTACCACAAGAAAGTAAACCTAACCGCATAAAGCCTTCAATGGGAACTTATTTGTGTCTGTGGATTCGTTTAAAAGCGAATCTCCACACTTTGTTCTCAGGGAGAGAAAACTATCCAAGCTTTGCCTGCGGGAGTGAAACCAGGCATCATCACTGCCAGCAGACCCATCACCAAAATGATCGTCACACAACCCAAAGGACTTGGGTCTGCCGTCCAGCCAGCCACCAAAATCATCCCCACCAAAATTGTGTATGGGCAGCAAGGAAAAACACAGGTATATGCTTATGAACTTTGGTTGGTGAAGACAATTCTGAGGAAATGGAGAGGGAAACCAGCTTGGAAGTTATTTGAAAGATACATCAATCTGTTATTGAAATATTAAAAGACAAGCTCATATACACAAGATAGCTGAGAAGGAAAGATGGAGGCAGAAACTGCCCACTGGTCTTCTGCTGGGATAGATTGAGGGCATTGACACTATTACTTGGTTGTTGTTGTTCTTGTTGGGTGCTTCAATCCATTTCTGACATAGTGGCTCTTAAGGAGAACCTATTATGGGATTTTCTTGGCAAAATTTGCCCAAAGAAGCTTCACCTGAAGTTGAGGGAGTGTGATCTGCCCAAAGCCACCCAGTATAAGACCCCCAACTTTTCAAGTTAAAATAAAGAGTTAGGGATATACTCATCATATAAGACTACCCTTCTTCCAACACAATTCTTCTACCCTTGATTCGGTAACTATAATAATAATAATACACTTTATTTATATTCCGCTCTTCTCACCCCGAAGGGGACTCAGAGCGGATTACAGGTATACATACTTAGCAGACAATCCCTGCCGTTTCCACATACACACATATAGAAGAACAGAGGCAAACTCTGGCCACCAGGGGGAGCTGATGCACTCCTCATCTCTCAGCGTTCCCAGCGTCCCTTGTTGTTCCTTCCGTATTCCTCGGCGTTCCTGGAGTTCTTTAATGGCCTCATAATTCAGTCAAAATTTGCCTCCCCACTTAACACTCAGAATGCCTCAGCGGACACGTCCAAGGCACACTGCTGCCCAGAGTTGCTGGGAGTCATAGTCCAGAGGCCCTTCCTTGGGCCTAGGTGAGCCCTGTGGCCTTCAGAGACTTCTGCCGGCCGATCGGGTGGCCTTGCTGTCTTCCTCTTTCTCCCGGCTGCCTGGAAATAGCGATATGGGAGGATTTGGAGAGTCTTGAAAGTAGAGCAGGGAGAGTGGCGGCATTTGGGAGTTGTATTTGCTGGGATTTATAGTTCACCTACAATCAAAGATCCTTCTGAAGCCCACCAATGATAGAATTTGTCCAAACTTCCCACTCAGAACCCCCATGACCAACAGAAAATACTGTGTTTTCTTGGGGGGGGGGTTAATTTGAGGTTTTCATATAACAATAAAAGAGGGGAAACAACTGAGGTATAGGAAAGTAGGAAGATATAGTGTTTAAGAAAGAAGAGGGTGATAGAGAGATAACGGGTGGGGGTAATGGGATTGGGTAGTGAGGTGTTTTAGCGGAAGTGGCTGGCGGGCTGATAGTAGGGCAGAATGTGTAGTATGACTTCCAATCTTCTTCACTTCGGGTGCATCTTTCTTCTATCTTTTAGACTCATGATCTTTAGTAAGCTCCTTTTTGTGGTCTCTCTTAAGAGCATTTACTGATTAAGTTTATCTTATATCTATTAACCATTTCAGGTTTTCTTGCAATATAAAATTATTTATAGGTGTCCAGTCTGTTTTGGGTATGTTCAGATTCTGCTTTATGCTCAAGCGTTGGGTTAATTTATCCATATTCATGATATCTAAAATTTTCAATAGCCATTGTTCTTGAAAAGGAGTCTTTCGTTCACACTCTTGCATAATTTATTCTGGCCACCGTCACTAAATAATTCAGAAGTTTATCTTTGTTTAAGTCTATTTCGAAATCAGTTATTCTTAGTAGGAAGTATTCTGGTTTTAGTTCCATCTTAATATCTAGTATCTTTTCTATTTTTCATGAATATTCTTCCAGTATGATTTGGCCATTTTACATGCCCACCACATGTGGTAAAAATAACCAATTTGCTCTTCACACTTCCAGCATTTGTCGTTGGTTTTTGGATAGCATTTTGCCAATTTCCTTTTTAGCCAGTTTTCTTTGAGATCAAATGTATATGTATATTTCATTTTCTTAGTCCATTTTCTTGCTCTTTAGTGACCCCTCTGACAACCCCTCGTAAACCCCCCCCCCCCCCAGATCCTGACCTCCAAGTTGAGAAACGCTGTTCTAGATCATTTTCTAATAATAAGAAAGGGCAAATCAGTGCTCTCCACCCTGATATTGTGGAACAAATAATGTGCATAAAGCTCTAAAGGAGATCTGCTGTGTTAACATATTTTGCTCCTCTGACCTTCTTTAGGTCCTCATCAAACCAAAACCGGTGACCTTCCAAGCGACGGTGGTAAGTGAGCAGACGAGGCAGTTGGTCACGGAGACTTTGCAGCAGGCCTCGCGAGTGGTGGAGGCCGGAAATGCCTTGTTGCCGGAGGTGAAAGAAGAGCCCCAAGTGTACACCGACAGCAGCTCTTCCTCGACAGAATCCTCGCAAGGCTCCCAAGGTTAAATTGGTATAGCTTTCTCTTATCGCTGGGGTGGCTTGGCATTTTCCAGAGATCTGTGGTAGATTTGAAAGATCGGAGCTGATGCGGAGCAGGACTCTGGTTTTCTGGGAGAACACTGAGATGCAAAAACACACCAAGGATGTATGCAAAAGCACACCAGTGTGGACAATCCTATATATGTAATCAGGGAAAGTATAGTATCACTGCCCTATCTATAGTAAAGCATGAATGTGGGGCATGTAATGATGTAATGAACCACCAGGTGGTGCAGTATCTCACAACAGGTATCTAGTTACAATAATATATGCAATCAAATCTCAATAGTAATGTGTGAACACTGCGGGACATCGATGCATCAAAATAAACAGTATATAACAGTGAAAGCAATGGTAAAGCCCGCATACATCAGTAAGACAATGTGAGGGACGAGTATCACAGTATACAGTATCGGACTACGTTACCCAGGTAGCTAGCGCGCAAGTCTCGTGAATAGTCCCGCTATCGTTCCCTTCGTATTGCAGTGGCTCTCAGGACTACAATACCCAGTGTGCCATGGGGGAAAGTTCAAATCTCGTAGGAGTAATGCAGCAGTATAGGAGTGAGAGCGGACGTACTCTCGCGATGGTGAAGACGCCCTTACGTCACGGGCCGGGCCGGGCAAGGTATCCCGAACCCGGAAGTAAACAGTGATGCGCCCAAATAATAATGTAATAAAGAGCTCTGACGGAGCGAAAATGGTAATCCAGGTAATGTCAATATGGTGCAGTCCGTCCACTAAGTACCAAGTGGTCAATGCAGACTCAGTCCTGTATGGCGGGTCGTGCAGCGGGATGTCCCTGCGGTAAACACGTCATGTATGATGCAAACGCATGCCCTCCACAAACGTCCACGGGCTAATGAGGAGTGTAGGATGTCCAAAAGTCGTAGAATATATAAAGAGAGACACAGTGGTCTGAGTTCAAATAAATGTCAATAGTTTTATTCGCACACAGTTCTTTTCTTTCAAGGTGCAGGCAACCAAAAGGACACAAAAGCCGACGGGATTACTTCCATGGATTAAAATTCATCCTGGATATTTAACGGTCTGCCCGTTTCGCCATAGTACTCAGTGGTACCCAGTGCTTTATCAAGGCTCATAGGTCACGTTGCCAACATATCAGCAATGGATATTATAGAAGGCGCAAGACCTCAGCATGTGTAGCCGGATCATAATGTTTCCACTGAGATGACCTACCGTGTTTCCCCGAAAGTAAGACAGCGTCTTACTTTCTTTCCCCCCCAAAAGTCCCACTACGCCTTACTTTTGGGGTACGGCTTACATTGGGCGACGGTAAGCCGTACCCCCGGCCGCCGCGTCACTCGGTCCCGCCTCCTCCTCCTCCGCCGCCGCCCTCCCTGCGGCCACCTCTTCTCTGATCGGAAGAGAGCCGGCTGAGGAGAGCCCTCACCCGCCTCTGTTCCGTTTCGAGAGAGGGGCTGCAGGAAACCGCTCAATCGCTCTCCTTGCAGCCCCCTCTTCGGGAATGGAAGAGAGGTGCAGAGGGCTCTCCTCTGCGCCTCTGTTCCCTTCCCGAAGAGGGGGCTGCAAGGGGCGATCACGCAGTTTTCTTGCAGCCCCCTTTTTCGGGAATGGAAGAGAGGTGCAGAGGGCTCTCCTCTGCGCCTCTGTTCCTTCCCGAAGAGGGGGCTGCAAGGGGGCGATCGATCGCTCTCCCTTGCAGCCCCCTTTTAGGAATGGAAGAGAAGTGCAGAGGGCTCTCCTCTGCGCCTCTGTTCCCCGAAGAGGGGGCTCCAAGGGGGCGATCGCGCGGTTTCCTTGCAGCCCCCTTTTCGGGGAATGGAAGAGAGGTGCAGAGGGCTCTCCTCTGTGCCTCTGTTCCCGAAGAGGGGGCTGCAAGGCGGCGATCGATCGCTCCTTGCAGCCCCCTTTTCGGGAATGGAAGAGAGGTGCAGAGGGCTCTCCTCTGCGCCTCTGTTCCCGAAGAGGGGGGCTGCAAGGGGGCGATCAGCGGTTTCCTGCAGCCCCCTTCGGGAATGGAAGAGAGGTGCAGAGGGGCTCTCCTCTGCCTCTGTTCCCGAAGAGGGGGCTGCAAGGGGCGATCGCACAGTTTCCTTGCAGCCCCCTATTCGGGAATGGAAGAGAGGTGCAGAGGGCTCTCCTCTGCGCCTCTGTTCCCTTCCCCGAAGAGGGGGCTGCAAGGGGGCGATCGCGCGGTTTCCTTGCAGCCCCCTTTTCGGGGAATGGAAGAGAGGTGCAGAGGGCTCTCCTCTGCGCCTCTGTTCCTTCAAGAGGGGGCTGCAAGGAGAGCGATCGAGCTGTTTCCTGCAGCCCCTCTTCGGGAACGGAACAGAGGCGGCAGAGGGCTCTCCTCAGCCGGCTCTCTTCCGATCAGAGAGAGGCGGCCGCAGGGAGGGCGGCGGCAGAGGAGGCGGGACCGAAAGGCGCGCAGCGGCCGGGGGTACGGCTTACTTTCGGGGTACGGCTTATATTAGCCGACCCCTCTGACACCCCCGATACGTCTTACAATCGGGGGTGTCTTACTATCGGGGAAACACGGTAAATGTGTGTCACTTAGAGCCCCTGAACTGCACTGCTCATGAGAATGTATTTTGAGTACTCTGTTAGAGCAGGCATGGGCAAAATTGTGTCCTCTAGGTGTTTTGGACTTCAACTCCCACAATTCCTAACAGCCGATAGGCCGGGCATGGGCAAACTTCAGCCCTCCAGGTGTTTTGAACTTCAACTCCCACAATTCGTAGACTGTTAGGAATTGTTGAAGTCCAAAACACCCGGAGGGCCGAAGTTTGCCCATGCCTGCTTTAGAGCTTAGAAATAACCTTTTAATGGACGTTATTGCTGCTGCTGCTGTTGTTGTTGTTTGCCTTCAAGTTATTTTTAACTTATGGAGAACCTAATGTGACCCTAATGTGATTTATTTTAGCAAAATTTGTTCAGAAAGGGTTTGTCTTCCCCTTCTTCTGAGTCTGAGACAGTGTGACTTGCTCAGGGTTTAGCCAGTGAGTTTACATAGCTAAGATGGGATTCAAGCTCTGCTCTCCAGTCATAGGCTCCAACTACTAGTTCTTGCTGGCTACTTTGGATTGTTTTTTCGTGTCAGGAGCAACTTGAGAAACTGCAAGTCGCTTCTGGTGTGAGAGGATGTTCAGAGGGGACACCCGGATTTTTTTGATGTTTTACCATCCTTGTGGGAGGCTCCTCTCACGTCCCCACATGGGGAGCTGGACAGAGGGAGCTCAACCCACTCTCTCCAAATTTGAACCGCTGACCTGTCAGTCAGCAATCCTGCTGGCACAAGGGTTTAACCCAGTGAACCACTGGGGGCTCCTTTCTTTGGATTACAACTACCTAAGGCGCTAATAAACATTTGCCTGCAGTTTAAAGGATGTTCCCTCCTTTCCGTTTCCCTTTTATTTTTTATCCCTTGAGTTGGCAATGATACTGGTATAGGCATTTCAGTTCTCTTGCATGCATGTCTATGCTTCGATGTAACTAAAGCCTTAACCTGAGATTTCCACCAGGAGCCATTCTCTATAACCAGCAGCCTCAGATACAATATTTTCTTAATATGTAGACATGAAATCTGTGCATTGCAACATAAAGTATGACCCCCCCCCCCCCCACACACACATTTGCATTGCTAGATTTACTGTAGAAACACAAAACTGTAGAAAACAACAAACTCTATTGGAATAAATAGCAGTGTGTATCATAGATTTGCACTGGAAAATCTAGGAAATGCCTACAGAGGACATCTCTTGTAGGCATTTTCTAGGCCCTCCAGCTTGACTCTGGTCAACCTCTAGTGGAAACATAGCGATAGGTTTGCACCAGGGACCTAAGGATGTGTTGAGAGAACATAATTTTTGGGTGTATATAAGTGAAATTGTTAGTTCAGCTTCCCTGGAAATGGGGCTGTACTGCATTTGTACTTGGATTTCCATGATGGCATAGGCTCCCTTTCACCAAGTGATGATTAATGTTGCCTCAAATGCTTTAACAAGTGTTTTTTTAGGTTTTATATGTTTTAATGATTGTTTATATATATATATATATATATATATATATATATATATAATTTATTTATTTACTGTATTTGTATACCGCTTTTCTCAGCCTTTCGGTGACTCAAGGCGGTTTACAGGCAGCAAGTAATGCACATAAAAACATTAAATACAATATAAAAACCACAACAGAAACAGAAGCAACAGCCAGGAGACAGGTGTTTTTAAAGTCACTTCCTCACTCCCCCTTTCTCCTCTCAGCTGGCTTGGGGGCAGAGCTCAGGAGCTTCAATGCGTGGATGAGGCAGTGGTGTCGAGAGGAAGGTTTTAGATTTGTTAGGAACTGGGGAACATTTTCAGGAAAGCCAGACCTGTACAAAGGGACGGGTTACACTTGAACGAAAATGGAACCAGACTGCTGGCGACTAATATTAAAAAGATTTCAGAGCAGCTTTTAAACTGATTCCTAGGGGAAAGTCGACAGGAGCTGGGCAGCTTCCGGTTCGAGAGGGTGAAATGCCAAGTATGGAGGACGAAATCCATACACAAATGGCTGAGTCAACAGAAAAGATAGATAGTAGTAGTCGAGAGGTAGGACATGGTAGGCCTTCTACAAATTCTCACAAACAGCCAAAGTTGAAAGTGCACCAGAGAAATAAATATAAATGTCTGTACGCAAACGCTAGAAGCCTTCGAACAAAAATAGGGGAGTTGGAATATTTGGCAAAGGAAAAAAATATTGATATTATTGGCATAACAGAAACCTGGTGGACGGAGGAAAACAAATGGGACACAAAGATTCCAGGTCATAAACTGTACAGGAAAGACAGGAGAGGGAAAAATTGTGGCGGTGTGGCCCTGTACATAAATGAGGAGCTAGAATCTCATGAATTAGAACTTCAAGAAATTTCAAACTCACCTACAGAAACATTGTGGATAAAGTCCCAGGACAAAAAACTAATCTAGCACTAGGGATCTGCTATCGCCCTCCCAACCAAACTCCAGAGGCAGACTGCTATCTGGAAAATGAAGTTAAACAGGCCTCAAAAAGAAATACATTAGTCATAATGGGGGACTTCAACTATCCCCAAATAGATTGGCCAAATTCTTGTTCTACGCATGAAAGAGAGACAAGGTTCCTCGACATGCTAGCTGATTATTCCTTGAGCAGATGGTCATGGAACCAACCAGGGAAAAGGGGATCCTGGACTTGGTGCTAACTAATGAACAAGATCTCGTTCAAGATGTCCTTGTAACTGAGCCCATAGGTACCAGTGACCACAACACAATAACCTTCAACTTAAGTTTGGATAGCAAACTGTCAGTAAAAACTAACACAGAGACCTTAAATTTTCACAAAGGGAATTTCACCAAAATGAGAAAAATTGTAAAGAACAAACTAAAAGGAGCAGTAAAAAAAAATCAAATCCCTCAAAATGCTTGAAACTGTTTAAAAATACCTTAAAACAGGCCGAACTAAAATGCATTCCAATAAAAGAAAGAGGCATGGAAAGTCCAAAAGGACACCAGTATGGCTTACAAAAGAAAAAGATGTGATTGGAAAGAAGAAAAACTCATTTAAGAAATGGAAGGCTCTTCCTACCGAGGAGAACAGAAAGGAACACAAGCTCTGGCAAACTAAATGCAAAGCAACAGTCAGGAAAGCCAAGAGAGATTTTGAGGCACACATAGCAAAGAATATTAAAAAAAACAACAAAAAACTTCTTTAAGTACATCAGAAGCAGGAACCCAACTAGAAAAGCAGTTGGGCCACTCGACGACAATGGCCAGAAAGGGAAAATCAGCGAAGACAAAGAGATTGCTGAGCGGCTAAATGACTTCTTTGCCTCCGTTTTCACACAGGAGGACAGACAACATATGCCTTCAGCTGAGTCAGTTTTTTCAGGGAGGAATTAAAAGAATTAAAACAGATAGAGATAAACAAGGAGGATGTTCTCATATGCCTTACTAAACTAAATGTCAACAAATCACCAGGTCCAGACGGCATCCACCCCAGAGTTCTTAAGGAACTCAAGTGTGAAATTGCTGAACTTCTAGCTAAGATATATAACCTTTCTCTAAGATCAGGCACTGTACCCGAGGACTGGAGGGAGGCAAATGTAACACCGATCTTCAAGAAAGGATCAGAGGTGATCCAGGAAATTATAGACCAGTCAGTTTAACCTCAGTTCCAGGCAAAATGATGGAAACCATTATTAAAGAAAAATTACTAGGCACATAGAAGAACAGGCATTGCTGAAAGAAAATCAACATGGTTTCTGCAAAGGCAAATCATGTCTTACTAACTTGTTAGAATTCTTTGAGGGTGTAAATAAACACATAGATAAAGGGGACCCAATTGATATTGTTTACCTTGACTTTCAAAAGGCTTTTGACAAAGTCCCTCACCAAAGGCTCCTAAATAAGCTCTTCAGCCATGGAATCAGGGGACAGGTCTTGTCCTGGATTGGAACCTGGCTAAACTGTAGGAAACAAAGGGTGGTAATAAACGGACATTTCTCTGGGTGGAAAGAGGTGGGAAGTGGCGTACCCCAAGGTTCAGTTTTGGGTCCGTTACTTTTTAATTTATTCATTAATGATCTGGATGTAGGAGTGAATTCTGAGGTAGCAAAGTTTGCAGACGACACTAAATTGTTCAGGGTAGTTAAAAATGAAACTGATTGTAAAGAGCTCCAGAAAGATCTCTCGAAATTGAGTGAATGGGCAACAAAGTGGCAAATGCATTTTAACCTAAACAAGTGTAAAGTCATGCACATCGGGGCAAAGAACCCCAACTACACTTATCAACTGATGGGGTCAAAGCTTCCGAGACAAACCAGGAAAGGGATCTTGGGGTCTTGGTGGACAGCTCAATGAAGATGTCAACCCAGTGCGCTGCAGCAGTGAAAAAAAGCAAATTCTATGCTAGGCATGATCAGAAAGGGAATCGAAAATAGGTCAGCAAATGTTGTATTACCTCTCTACAAATCTATGGTAAGGCCACATTTGGAGTACTGTGTACACAATTCTGGTCTCCGCACCTTAAGAAGGATATAACGGAACTGGAAAAGGTACAGAAAAGGGCAACAAGAATGATCCAAGGGATGGAGCGGCTCCCTTATGAAACCAGGTTGCAACGCCTTGGTCTTTTCAGCCTTGAAAGACGGCGTTTAAGAGGTGACTTGATCGAAGTGTATAAAATCATGCATGGGATAGAAAAGGTGAATAAAGAAAAATTATTTTCTTTGTCACAAAACACTAGGACTAGAGGGCACTCCTGAAGCTCAAGGTAGGAAAATTAGGACTAATAAAGGGAAATATTTCTTCACCCAGAGGGTCATTGGGTTATGGAACTCACTTCCAGAAGAGGTTGTGACAGCTGTCAGCCTGAACAACTTCAAGGCAGGATTAGACAGATTCATGGATACCAAGTGTATCGGTAGTTACTGAAAAGGACATTCAAGTGCCACCTCGGAGTTGGTTGAGGTAGGCAGGATTTCCCTGGGTACTGGTTGTGGGGGTCGGGAGCAGGTCAGGGTTTTGCCCTCCTTCTGCTCGAGATCCCCGTGTACAACTGGTGGGCCACTGTGTGATACAGAATGCTGGACTAGATGGGCTGAGGTCCGATTCAGCATGGCTCTTCTTATGTTCTTATGTTCTTATGGGGAGAGGGAGAAGCAGCAGTATTTCTTCCTTCTCCTCCTGAGGTGGCAGGGAGATGTAGTATTGTTGCTGGGAGAGACTGCCCACCGACGACCCAGGAGACATGGTGGAAATCTGTCTTCCTAGCTCCCCTCTTCACTCTAGCTTCAGAGCGTCAGTTGGTGCTGGGGGGGGGCTGCCCACCGATGACCCAGGAGACATGGTGGAAATCTGTCTTCCTGGCTCCCCCTCTTCACTCTGGCTTCAGAGCGTCAGTTGGTGCTGGGGGAGGGCTGCCCACCAATGACACAGGAGACATGGTGGAAATCTCTCTTCCTGACTCCCCTCTTCACTCTGGCTTCAGAGCGTCAGTTGGTGCTGGGGGGAGGGGCTGCCCACCAATGACACAGGAGACATGGTGGAAATCTCTCTTCCTGGCTCCCCCTCTTCACTCTGGCTTCAGAGCGTCAGTTGGTGCACACACACACACACACACACAAATAAATAAATATGTATGTTTTACATGGCATCGAATTGTTGTCTATATATGTAAGCCGCCTTTAGTCCCCTATGGGGTTGAGATAGGCGATATATAAATAAGGTAAATAATAATAAATAATAGAGTGTTGAAAGCAGCTAGAAAGTGGCAGTAGGATAGCAGGACAACCTGGAAAAATAGGGACTAGTAAATATTGCATCCTCTCTGCAATTTTGTGTTGCGGCTTATCAAATAAACTAACATAGATTGACTGAAGGCCAGCTTTTGTCTCAGATTCCCAGCCTGTGGTTCATGTTCTTGCATCCGGAGCCAGGACTGGTCTGAACATGAGATTGCTGTGGACTCCAGCCCTACCATAATTTACCAGGATGTCTCTGGTGAATCTCAATCTGCCACTTCCACAATCAAAGCATTGTTGGAACTCCAGCAAACAACAGGTGAGCAGTCTCTGTCTCCTTGCAACCATATTTTCCCTCTCTGTCTAACTTGCATAACTTAACATTCATTAAGTGGCACACACTGGGACTGTGGCACAGCTGGCTGGGTGTCAGCTGCATTAAAGATCTCTACTGACTGAAATGTAATGAGTTCGAAGCCAGCCCGGATTGGGTGAGCTTCCGCCAATGTGTTGTCGACCTTTGCAACCTGAAAGACAGTTGCTTCTGTCATGTAGGACATGTAGGTACCACCTATGTGTGGGGGAGGCTAAGTTAACAAAATTTACGAGGCCATAAAAAATCTCCAGCAAAAAGCATGCGGGGAATGCAGAAAGTATTTCATCAGTGTCGCAGATGGACGGTGAAGCGACAGCTCCCCTGGTGGCCAGAAGTTGGAATGTTAAATAGCCTCTGACTGTCTGTCTATATGTGTTGTGTAATACACAATACAGACTATACTCACAAAAGGCACTTGTAATACACAATGCTAAAGCCAACTAAATACAGGGCTGGACACAGGTGCTACAAGGTTGCAAAAATATCAAAATATAATGCATAATCATAAGCATTAGTGACACTATGTGTTCAGCGTGTCACTAATGCTTATGATTATGCACTATAATATATTTTGATATTTTTGCAACCTTGTAGCACTTTATTTGCGTCACTTGCTCCAGTCCAGCCCTGTATTTAGTTGGCTTTAGCATTGTGTATTACGAGTATATGTTGTGTGTCTATCACATTGCATGTTTGCCATGTATGTGTACATTGTAATCAGCCCTGAATCCCTGGGTGGTGAGAAGGACAGAATACAAATACCAAAATAAATAAATAAATATTTCTGCTTTAAAAGGGAGATTGGAAGAACTGGGAGAGGGACTCCAGGTGTCACAAAAGTGTCATTCAGGCAACAGTGGTCTACCCTGATTAACATTAACATGCAGTTCAATCTTAGTCCTGCAAACAAAATAAACGAAAGCACACTCTCATCTTTTCTCATTTGGTGCAGCAGTGAAGGAGAAATTGAGTCGAAGCCTAGCAGCCAACGATAGACCTGAGCCAGATGGCAGTCCCCATCCAGATGGCCCAGGAGAAGCGCCATTCTCCTGAGAGCCTCGTCCATTGCTGTGGTGAGCCGTGAACTTGTTGCAGAATATATCACCACTGGTAAGTTGCAGGGGACACTTGTAAGGGCTTGACAGAGAAGGCTCTCTTGGAATTGGCCCACACTAATGCAAAACTTTGGAGACACAGACATAGCAGAGCTGTATTGGCTTGGTCTCCTGTTCCATCCTATCCAGAAAACAGGGTGCAACCTCTTTAAAAAATAAGGAAAGAGCTTTAAATCTAACACTTGGTAGGAGAAGCAAGACACGTTTGTCTCTCGCCATGAGATAGGTTCACATGCCCTATTTGTAGGCTTACCAGAGGCATCTGCCATGGCTCAGTGCCTCCAGCAAAACTACAATTCCCAGGATTTCATGATTGAACCAAGACAGTTAAAATGGTAATATGGTGCCAGACTACATTAATTCTATACTTTAGATTCACCATACATGGCACAATGGGTTAAACCCTTGTACTGGTACTGCTGGTCAATAGTCAGTGGTTCAAATCCTCTGTCAGCTCCAAAACAAATGGGACACAAAAGATTCCAGGTCATAAACTGTACAGGAAAGACAGGAGAGGAAAAAAATTGTGGCGGTGTGGCTGGTACATAAATGAGGAGCTAGAATCTCATGAATTAGAACTTCAAGAAATTTCAAACTCACCTACAGAAACATTGTGGATAAAAGTCCCAGGACAAAAAACTAATCTAGCACTAGGGATCTGCTATCGCCCTCCCAACCAAACTCCAGAGGCAGACTGCTATCTGGAAAATGAAGTTAAACAGGCCTCAAAAAGAAATACATTAGTCATAATGGGGGACTTCAACTATCCCCAAATAGATTGGCCAAATTCTTGTTCTACGCATGAAAGAGACAAGGTTCTCGACATGCTAGCTGATTATTCCCTTGAGCAGATGGTCATGGAACCAACCAGGGGAAAGGGGATCCTGGACTTGGTGCTAACTAATGAACAGATCTCGTTCAAGATGTCCTTGTAACTGAGCCCATAGGTACCAGTGACCACAACACAATAACCTTCAACTTAAGTTTGGATAGCAAACTGTCAGTGAAAACCAACACAGAGACCTTAAATTTTCACAAAGGGAATTTCACCAAAATGAGAAAAATTGTAAAGCACAAACTAAAAGGAGCAGTAAAAAAAAAATCAAATCCCTCCAAAATGCTTGGAAACTGTTTAAAATACCTTAAAACAGGCCGAACTAAAATGCATTCAATAAAAAGAAAGAGGCATGGAAAGTCAAAAGGACACCAGTATGGCTTACAAACGAGTAAAAGATGTGATTGGAAGAAGAAAAACTCATTTAAGAAATGGAAGGCTCTTCCTACCGAGGAGAACAGAAAGGAACACAAGCTCTGGCAAACTAAATGCAAAGCAACAGTCAGGAAAGCCAAGAGAGATTTTGAGGCACACATAGCAAAGAATATTAAAAAAAACAACAAAAACTTCTTTAAGTACATCAGAAGCAGGAACCCAACTAGAAAAGCAGTTGGGCCACTCGACGACAATGGCCAGAAAGGGAAAATCAGCGAAGACAAAGAGATTGCTGAGCGGCTAAATGACTTCTTTGCCTCCGTTTTCACACAGGAGGACAGACAACATATGCCTTCAGCTGAGTCAGTTTTTTCAGGGAGGGAATTAAAAGAATTAAAACAGATAGAGATAAACAAGGAGGATGTTCTCATATGCCTTACTAAACTAAATGTCAACAAATCACCAGGTCCAGACGGCATCCACCCCAGAGTTCTTAAGGAACTCAAGTGTGAAATTGCTGAACTTCTAGCTAAGATATATAACCTTTCTCTAAGATCAGGCACTGTACCCGAGGACTGGAGGGAGGCAAATGTAACTCCCGTCTTCAAGAAAAGGGATCAGAGGTGATCCAGGAAATTATAGACCAGTCAGTTTAACCTCAGTTCAGGCAAAATGATGGAAACCATTATTAAAGAAAAAAATTACTAGGCACATAGAAGAACAGGCATTGCTGAAAGAAAATCAACATGGTTTCTGCAAAGGCAAATCATGTCTTACTAACTTGTTAGAATTCTTTGAGGTGTAAATAAACACATAGATAAAGGGGACCCAATTGATATTGTTTACCTTGACTTTCAAAAGGCTTTTGACAAAGTCCCTCACCAAAGGCTCCTAAATAAGCTCTTCAGCCATGGAATCAGGGGACAGGTCTTGTCCTGGATTGGAACCTGGCTAAACTGTAGGAAACAAAGGGTGGTAATAAACGGACATTTCTCTGGGTGGAAAGAGGTGGGAAGTGGCGTACCCCAAGGTTCAGTTTTGGGTCCGTTACTTTTTAATTTATTCATTAATGATCTGGATGTAGGAGTGAATTCTGAGGTAGCAAAGTTTGCAGACGACACTAAATTGTTCAGGTAGTTAAAAATGAAACTGATTGTAAAGAGCTCCAGAAAGATCTCTCGAAATTGAGTGAATGGGCAACAAAGTGGCAAATGCATTTTAACCTAAACAAGTGTAAAGTCATGCACATCGGGGCAAAGAACCCCAACTACACTTATCAACTGATGGGGTCAAAGCTTTCCGAGACAAACCAGGAAAGGGATCTTGGGGTCTTGGTGGACAGCTCAATGAAGATGTCAACCCAGTGCGCTGCAGCAGTGAAAAAGCAAATTCTATGCTAGGCATGATCAGAAAGGGAATCGAAAATAGGTCAGCAAATGTTGTATTACCTCTCTACAAATCTATGGTAAGGCCACATTTGGAGTACTGTGTACAATTCTGGTCTCCGCACCTTAAGAAGGATATAACGGAACTGGAAAAGGTACAGAAAAGGGCAACAAGAATGATCCAAGGGATGGAGCGGCTCCCTTATGAAACCAGGTTGCAACGCCTTGGTCTTTTCAGCCTTGAAAGACGGCGTTTAAGAGGTGACTTGATCGAAGTGTATAAAATCATGCATGGGATAGAAAAAGGTGAATAAAGAAAAATTATTTTCTTTGTCACAAAACACTAGGACTAGAGGGCACTCCCTGAAGCTCAAGGTAGGGAAAATTAGGACTAATAAAGGGAAATATTTCTTCACCCAGAGGGTCATTGGGTTATGGAACTCACTTCCAGAAGAGGTTGTGACAGCTGTCAGCCTGAACAACTTCAAGGCAGGATTAGACAGATTCATGGATACCAAGTGTATCGGTAGTTACTGAAAAGGACATTCAAGTGCCACCTCGGAGTTGGTTGAGGTAGGCAGGATTTCCCTGGGTACTGGTTGTGGGGGGTCGGGAGCAGGTCAGGGTTTTGCCCTCCCTTCTGCTCGAGATCCCCGTGTACAACTGGTGGGCCACTGTGTGATACAGAATGCTGGACTAGATGGGCTGAGGTCCGATTCAGCATGGCTCTTCTTATGTTCTTATGTTCTTATGGGGGAGAGGGAGAAGCAGCAGTATTTCTTCCTTCTCCTCCTGAGGTGGCAGGGAGATGTAGTATTGTTGCTGGGGGAGAGACTGCCCACCGACGACCCAGGAGACATGGTGGAAATCTGTCTTCCTAGCTCCCCCTCTTCACTCTAGCTTCAGAGCGTCAGTTGGTGCTGGGGGGAGGGGCTGCCCACCGATGACCCAGGAGACATGGTGGAAATCTGTCTTCCTGGCTCCCCCTCTTCACTCTGGCTTCAGAGCGTCAGTTGGTGCTGGGGGGAGGGGCTGCCCACCAATGACACAGGAGACATGGTGGAAATCTCTCTTCCTGACTCCCCCTCTTCACTCTGGCTTCAGAGCGTCAGTTGGTGCTGGGGGGAGGGGCTGCCCACCAATGACACAGGAGACATGGTGGAAATCTCTCTTCCTGGCTCCCCCTCTTCACTCTGGCTTCAGAGCGTCAGTTGGTGCACACACACACACACACACACAAATAAATAAATATGTATGTTTTACATGGCATCGAATTGTTGTCTATATATGTAAGCCGCCTTTAGTCCCCTATGGGGTTGAGATAGGCGAGATATAAATAAGGTAAATAATAATATATAATAGAGTGTTGAAAGCAGCTAGAAAGTGGCAGTAGGATAGGAGGTACCACCTATGTGTGGGGAGGCTAATTCTACAAAATTTACGAGGCCATAAAAATAGGGACTAGTAACCTGGAAAAATAGGGACTAGTAAATATTGCATCCTCTCTGCAATTTTGTGTTGCGGCTTATTAAATAAACTAACATAGATTGACTGAAGGCCATCTTTTGTCTCAGATTCCCAGCCTGTGGTTCATGTTATTGCATCCCGGAGCCAGGACTGGTCTGAACATGAGATTGCTGTGGACTCCAGCCCTACCATAATTTACCAGGATGTCTCTGGTGAATCTCAATCTGCCACTTCCACAATCAAAGCATTGTTGGAACTCCAGCAAACAACAGGTGAGCAGTTTCTGTCTCCTTGCAACCATATTTTCCCCCTCTGTCTAACTTGCATAACTTAACATTCATTAAGTGGACTGTGGCGCAGCTGGCTGGGTGTCAGCTGCATTAAAGATCTCTACTGACCGAAATGTAATGAGTTCGAAGCCAGCCCGGATTGGAGTGAGCTTCCCGCCAATTGTGTTGTCGACCTTTGCAACCTGAAAGACAGTTGCATCTGTCAAGTAGGGAATTTAGGTACCACCTATGTGTGGGGAGGCTAATTTTACAAAATTTACGAGGCCATAAAAAATCTTCAGCAAAAGCATGCGGGGAATGCAGAAAGTATTTCATCAGTGTCGTAGATGGACGGTGAAGCAGCAGCTCCCCTGGTGGCCAGAAGTTGGAATGTTAAATAGCCTCTGACTGTCTGTCTATATGTGTTGTGTAATACACAATACAGACTATGCTCACAAAAGGCACTTGTAATACACAATGCTAAAGCCAACTAAATACAGGGCTGGACTGGAGTGCTACAAGGTTGCAAAAATATCAAAATATAGTGCATAATCATAAGCATTAGTGACACTATGTGTTCAGCGTGTCACTAATGCTTATGATTATGCACTATAATATATTTTGATATTTTTGCAACCTTGTAGCACTTTTATTTGCGTCGCACTCCAGTCCAGCCCTGTATTTAGTTGGCTTTAGCATTGTGTATTACGAGTATATGTGTTGTGTGTCTATCACATTGCATGTTTGCCATGTATGTGTACATTGTAATCCGCCCTGAATCCCCTGCGGGGTGAGAAGGACAGAATATAAATACTGTAAATAAATAAATAAATATTTCTGCTTTTAAAAGGGGAGATTGGAAGAACTGGGAGAGAGGACTCCAGGTGTCACAAAAGTGTCATTCAGGCAACAGTGGGTCTACCCTGATTAACATTAACATGCAGTTCAACTTAGTCCTGCAAACAAAAATAAACGAAAGCACACTCTCATCTCTTTTCATTTGGTGCAGCAGTGAAGGAGAAATTGGAGTCGAAGCCCAGGCAGCCAACGATAGACCTGAGCCAGATGGCAGTCCCCATCCAGATGGCCCAGGAGAAGCGCCATTCTCCGGAGAGCCCATCCATTGCTGTGGTGGAGTCAGAACTTGTTGCAGAATATATCACCACTGGTAAGTTGCAGGGGACACTTGTAAGGGCTTGACAGAGAAGGCTCTCTTGGAATTGGCCCACACTAATGCAAAACTTTGGAGACACAGAGACATAGCAGAGCTGTATTGGCTTGGTCTCCTGTTCCATCCTATCCAGAAAACAGGGTGCAACCTCTTTAAAAATATGAAAGAGCTTTAAATCTAACACTTGGTAGGAGAAGCAAGACACGTTTGTCTCTCGCCATGAGATAGGTTCACATGCCCTATTTGTAGGCTTACCAGAGGCATCTGCCATGGCTCAGTGCTCAGCAAACTACAATTCCCAGGATTTCATAACATTGAACCAAGACAGTTAAAATGGTAATATGGTGCTGAGACTACATTTAATTCTATACTGTAGATGCACCCCATGGCACAATGGGTTAAACCCTTGTGCTGGCAGGATTGCTGGTCAATAGTCAGTGGTTCAAATCCCTCTGTCAGCTCCAGCTCCCTATGCAGGGACGTGAGAGAAGCCTCCCACAAGAATAGTAAAACATCAAAACATCTGGGCAATGTCCCCTGGGAAACGTCCTTGCAGATGGCCAATTCTCTCACACCAGAAACAGCTTGCAGTTTCTCAAGTCATTCATGACACACACACACACCAAAAAACCCCCCAACAAAAATCATGGCTCAATCGAGAGTTGTATCTTTACAAGATCTTTAGCCTTCTCTCCCAAAGAATGGTACTGCTCTCCCAAACTATAAATCCCAGGACTCCATAACATTGAGCCATGGCAGCTAAAGTGGTGTCAAACTACATTAATTCTACAGTATAGAATCATTCTAGAAGTGCTGTGAACCAAGCTTTTCTTCTACCTGAAAGTTTTGTCTCCTGCCATTGAGTTATAACAGGGCTGTCCAACTTCTACCAGCCCAAGGGCCGGAATTCCGGTGACTGATCAGGTGGCGAGCCGGGCCGCGGTGGGGGGCGTGGTCGCTCGCGGGGGCGTGGTCGCTTGCAGGGGGCGGGGCCGGTTGCGGGAGGCGATTTCTCCCGGTTCTGCCGCCCTGGCTGACGCTGTAGGAGGGAGGCGAAAGCTAAGGAGGGCTCCCTTGGCCCCTCCTCCCACAGCGTCAGCCAGGGCAGCAGAAGCGGCGATTTCTCCCGGTTCTGCCACCCTGGCTGACGTTGTAGGAGGGAGGGCGAAGCTAAGGAGGGCTCCCCTTGGCCCCTCCCTCCCACAGCGTCAGCCAAGGCGGCAGAAGCGGCGATTTCTCCTGGTTCTGCCACCCTGGCTGACGTAGGAGGGAGGGCGAAGCTAAGAAGGGCTCCCCTTGGCCCTTCCCTCCCTCCCACAGTCAGCCAGGGCGGCAGAAGCGGCGATTTCTCCTGGTTCTGCCGCCCTGGCTGACATTGTAGGAGGGAGGGCGAAGCTAAGGAGGGCTCCCCTTGGCCCCTCCCTCCCTCCTACAGCGTCAGCCAGGGTGGCAGAAGCGGCGATTTCTCCCGGTTCTGCCGCCCTGGCTGACGTTGTAGGAGGGAGGGCAAAGCTAAGGAGGGCTCCCCTTGGCCCCTCCCTCCCACAGCGTCAGGGCGGTAGAAGCGGCGCGCGCATGCACACTTTTTGGGGGGGATTTTTTTAATTTTAATTTTTATTGCAGGAGGGTAGGGGGGCCGGATGCAAGGGGCTGGCGGGGCGTGTATGGCCCACGGGCCGCCTGTTGGACAGCCCTGGGTTATAATGTCCAGACTGTGTCCATGTCCCCTTGGCAGATTTGAATGTCAATCGAGGCTTACTATGTACACGTCAAAATGTGTGTGTGTGTGTGTTTCAAACACATATGCCTTTCCCCTCCTCACCTTTCTACAGAACTCTATGAACTTTTTCTCTGTACATCATATTCTTGTGTTGTTCTGCATCTGGCTTCAGCGCCAACTCAGGCCCTGGTTTCCTGGCTTAAAAAGAGATGTCAAAACAATTTTGCAGGCTGCCATTCCTTTGTTGTGTGGCTGACTGAACTTGTTTGCTTTCTTGTGTGTTTGCATATTGTGGTTTTTCCATCTCCAGGAAAACCTCCCAATCGTCAGCGGCTCTGGGAAGTGGTGATCCACAGTTTTTGCATATGGCATGTATTAAGCTGCATCCAGAGCATCGTTCACTTTTGTGCAATGTCAACACACTGCCCTATATATCTAGACATTCTATTATGAACAATCAGGAAATAGTTGGTGGAGGGTTTTTTCCCCCTTTCTCGCAAAACATCCAGTTTTTGCAAAGTTAAGGGCAGATAAAAGAAAATACTTCCATTGTCCAAGACATAAATGATTTGCAAGAACTGACAATACCATTTGCTTTTGTTAAAAGTGGGTGAAATAATAGAGGTCTGAACTCACCTTTCCATTCATTCTCTTGTATGAGAATAACTTCTTGCAAGTGTAGACTCACACCCTGGTATCTTAGCTGAGATCACTTCCTTTTGTGCACCAGGTCTGCATTTTGCCTAGAAATGTTTAAAGCCGAGTCTTCTGCTTAGCAGGAAATTATTCAGCAGGAAAGCGAATGCAAAAACATGCTTCTTAATCATGGTTTCCGTACTTCACAAATAACTCTTAAAAACACCATTTCCCAATCTGGAGAGGTACAGTGCATTCCATCTTAATGAGACATGGCTTTCTCGTTCCCTTGTGAGATGTGAGATTTGAGAATGAAAAGAGGTGAAAACAAATGGAACTCACTGGGTTGCTGTGAGTTTTCTGGGTTGCATGGCTGTGTTCCAGAAGCATGCTCTCCTGGCATTTCACCTACATCTATGGCAGGCATCCTCAGAGGTTGAGGGGCTTTTTGGAAACTAGGCAAGTGGGGTTTATATATCTGTGGAATGTCCAGGGTGGGAGAAAAAACTTGTCTAAATGAGGCAAGTGTGAATGTTGCAATTGGCCACCTTGATTAGCATTGAACGGCTTTGTAGCTTCAAGCCTGGCTGATTGCTGCCTGGGAGACTCCTTTGTTTGGGGGCGTTAGCTAGTCCTGATTGAATCTTGTCTGGAATTTCTTTGCTTTTTATTTTACTGTCCTGATTTTAGAGTTTTTTTAAAATCGGGTAGCCAGATTTTGTTCATTTTCATGGTTTCCTCCTTTCTGTTAACACCTCCAAACAAAGGATTAAAGCAGCTCCGCTGTCTGTCGATAAGTTTCCGGTCTCAATTCAAGGTGCAAGTTATGACCTACAAAGCCCTAAACAGTTCATGATCACATCTCCCCCAATGAACTAATGCGGACTCTTAAGATCTGCCAGGGATGCCCTCCTCTCGCTTCCGCCACCATCACAAGCACAGCTGGTGAAGATAAGCGAGAGGACCTTTTTGGTGGTGGTTCCTTGACTTTGGAATTCTCTCCCCAGAGAGATTAGGCAAGCCACCACACTGTCCATCTTTCATAGAGACCTGAAAACTTGGATGTTCTAGCAGGTTTTCGAGAATGATTAGCCCCTAGGCCCAGTCCCTAGGTCATCAATTGGTACTCTGCACTGCACTTTCTCCACTTTCAATGCCCTATGATACACCGTTGTACTATCCCTTGCCCAGCCCTTATATAGTTGACATGCCTATTTTATAGTCCTGGCCATAGGTTTGGTTGCACCTCATCTGATGGAGTTACAATTGCAATTGGTTTAAATTTTTATTGCTGTGTTTTAGCAGGATTTTTGTAATCTGTTTGCATGATTTTCTCCTTAGCAATTGAATGTTTTTCCTTATATGTTGGAAACCAGCCTGAATCTCTTTGAGGAGAGAGGGCAGTTAAAGTTTTATTATTTTATTAAGATTAGAGAGAGGAGAAATAAATGAGAATTTATTCAAAATTTCATGGAAACAATTTATTAGGTGGCTGTTCTGGCATAATAGCAAATTTCAGCCATGCCCAAATAAAGTGATTTTTTTGTTAAATTACTAGAGGAAGATAATTAGGAAAATTAGACAATAGAGTAAAGGAAAAAATTCTCCAATTGAGTGTATGTTGTTTTTTGTAAAGACCAGGATATATCTCCTCTTCCCCCTGAATTGCTGGGTGCCATGCTGTTATGTCATTTTGCTCCTTCGTAGAGTTAACGGCTTAGTGGTTGAGAAGGTATGTAAGCTGGACCACATCAGAACTTGAAAAATTGCTTTTCTGGACTATTTATTGCCACAATCTGTCACCCTGCCTTGGTCATACTGGCTGGGTGAGTTGTAGTCCATAAAAGTATCTCCAAGAGAACAGTTATTTGAAGCTTTTGCATTAATCTCCAGCAGGAGGTTTGAGTCCTGTGCCTTTTGTCCCCCTCGCTGAATTTTTGCACAAGTGTGTTCAACAGGAGAATTTAAGGGAGGAGTTGGCTTTGCTTTAGACAAGCTAACACAGACATAGGCAAACTTCCGTCCTCCAGGTGTTTTGGACTTCAACTCCCACAATTTCTAACAGCTAGTAGGATGTTAGGAATTGTGGGAGTTGAAATCCAAAACACCTGCAGAGCCAAAGTTTGCCCGTGTCTGAGCTAACACCAGCTGGGAACAAGCAGAGCAGTATGCCTCTTCTCTTCGCTCTAACATTTTTGTTTATCTGCAGACTCAGAAGGACAACGCTGGGTTTCTTCACATTCAGAAGAATATCTCCAAAATCACATAGGTCAGATATTTTATTTCTAAAAGGTGTTTTTTTTTTAAAAAAATGCTGAAAATGCCAGAAATAGCCAGGATGACCTGTAGGAACTTTCTCCTCAGAAGTCCTGGAGAACTCTGGCATCGAACTCGGTTAATTGTTGCCATCTTTACATTAGAAGGGTCTTCTTATGAGCTGTCAGGCAAACATCTCAAAGGTGTGAAGGCTCTGACTGACTGGATAATGGTTCTGTCAGCTGTTACTGTCACTCATGGGGGCTTCATTGCAGTCTTCTTGTGAGAGCAAAGGGAGCTAAAAAGTTGCTCTAATCCATTTTTCCCCAACCTGTGTGTCCCCATAGGTTTCGACCTACAACTCCCAGAAATCCCAGCCAGTTTACCAGCTGTTAGGATTTCTAGGAGTTGAAGGCCAAAGCATCTGGTTGAGAACCACTGCTCTAACCCCTTGGTCTTCTGGGCTTTTGCAAAACAACCACTTCCAAGTACTGCCAGAAAGTTTGCAAGTGTACAGTGGCAGTAAGATAGGTCTGGAACAGGGGTGGGCAATTACCGGCCCTCCAAGTGTTTTGGACTTCAACTCCCAGAAATCCTAACAACTGGTAAACCGGGTAGGATTTCTGGGAGTTGAAGTCCAAAACACCTGGAGGGCCGGTAATTGCCCACCCCTGGTCTGGAAGGAGGACTTCTGCTGTTGAATGTAGCAGCTGTTTGAAATGATACCTGTAGTAGTCGCGTAGAGGCTTTTGAGCACATGCTTGAGAAGCTTCCATGATAACAATTCCTTAATCTTGGAGTTTTTAGAGCTTGGAGGGAAAAAATCTGCTACATATTCAGGATTCTGTTGAATTTAAGGTTATGGGGAATGTGCGGTGTTCCTTTTGGAATATATCAACAGAATTGTTAGAAAGCATGGCATCAGTATTGTTTTCTATTCATTGGTGCCCAGAATGTCACTTTAAGGAGCATTCCATGGTTCTTCCCTTCATAATAAAGCAGCCTACTTACTATTGAAACATGAATACATTGATTTCAATTTTATCCATATGTATTTTTTGCTTTGTGAGCATTGCCCTGAGAAGGTGACATTGTGATGCCTCCCTTTAGAAGTCCGCTTTGAGACTCCTTGTGGAGAGAAAAAGCGGAGTGTAAATAAACATAATAATAATGTCCCCATTGACAATATCTGTCTTATTTTTCTCCCTTCCCTTCTTTCAGTGAGCCACCGTGCCCAGCCCCACCAGCAAACTTCCCAGCCCCAGCGGACACTGTTGCAGCATGTGGCCCAGTCTCAGACGGCAACACAGACATCTGTCGTGGTAAAGTCAATCCCTGCGTCCTCAACAGGTGCCATCACCCACATCATGCAACAGGTGGGTCCCATAAAATTGGAGCAAACTACAATTGCCACCCAATATAGCCCCATTTTGCCTTTCAGGAAAGCATTTCTGACAGCCTTTGCTTAAAAGCCTTCTGAGATGGAGATTCCACCATGCTCCAAAGCAGCATATTCCACTTTCTAATATTTAAGTGGAATCTCTTTTCCTGCCACTTGAATCCGTGGCTCCATTGTGTCCTGGTCTCTAGAACAATAGAAAATAAGTTTGCCTCCAATAATAATAATAATTATTATTATTATTATTATTAACTGATATATCACACAGTCCTAGACACTTGGAAAGTGTCCAATGTGTGATCAAATATAAAAGCCAGCATAGTGATCTTGTTTGCTGTGTAGTGATTTTGTTGTGTATCAAATAACAACAACAATAATAAAACAAGAAAAATGATGACAATGCAGTACTCATTACACCCGTGTAATGAAGTTGACAGACTTTACCTGCCCAGAAAATCAGGAGGCAGAGGGCTTCTGCAAGTGAAACAAATGGTAGAAGAAGAGAAACATGCACTGGCAGATTATGTGAAAAGCAATCAAGAACCAAAATTGATGGAAGTCAATAGTAGAAAACTGCTTCAAGTGCAAAAGACAAAGAGTGAATACCATAAAAACACAATGCAGAGCAGAAGAGAAAACGGCAAAAGAAGGCTTTCCATGGACACTTCCTGGGAAAAACTGAGAGCCAAATTGACAAGGAAAAAATTAGGATGTGGAACTTTGATGATAAAGGAGACCGAGGGCCTGATTCTGGCAGCCCAAGAACAAGCCATTAGAACCAATGCCATCAAAGCCAGAATTAAAAAGTCAACGACAGATTCCAAGTGTAGACTCTGCAAGGAAGCAGACGAAATTACGGATCACATACTCAGTTTCTGTAAGAAGGTCGCGTAGACAAACTAAAAGCAAAGGCATAATACTGTAGCTCAGATGACCCAGTGGAACTTGTGCCACAAATACCATCTGCCTGCGACAAAGAACAGGTAGGATCACAAGCCTGAAAAAGTTACACAACGTGAACACGTCAAACTACTCTGGGACTTCCGAATTCAGATGGACAGAGTTTTTGGAGCACAATACTCCTGACCTTACGATTGTGGAAAAAAGCAAAATATGGATCATCGATAGTGCAATCCCAGGCGTCAGCAGAATTGATGAGAAGCAACTGGAAAAGTTGACACAATACGAGGATTTTAAACCTAGAACTGCAAAGACTCTGGCACATGACAGCAAAGGGGATCCCAGTGGTGATCAGCACACTGGGTGCAGTGCCTAAAGACCTTGGCCTGCACTTGAAAACAATCGGCGCTGACAAAATTACCTTCTGCCAGCTGCAAAAGGCCACCCTACTCAGATCTGAACGCATTATTTACTGATACATCACACAGTCCTAGACACTTGGGAAGTGTCCAACATGTGATCAAATACAAAAGCCAGCATAGTGATCTTGTTTGCTGTATACTAACCTTGTTATGTATCAAATAATAATAATAATTTATGCTCCTCCACCATCTTCCTGAAGGGACTCGGGGCGGCTCACAAAAGCACTTCAAAATGCTGCACATAACAGACAATACATAAGCATATAAAACAGCAACATAAGTCTAAAAACAACAAACACATAATATAAAACCCCATCTAATAAACCTGTACAATTCATATAACGCATTAAAACCTGTGAATAAAGCTGGCTATCAAAGTGCCGGAGTGAAGCAATCACTAATTCCTCAATCTAACCATAGATTATACAAGGTCAAAGGCCTGTCCAAAAAGCCATGTTTTTAAAGTAGCCTGAATGTCTTAGAGGGTGTAGGCTAGCCTAATCTCTCTAGGGAGGGTATTCTAGAGCTGAGGGGCCACCACCAAAAAGGCGCGCTCTCTCATCCCCACCAACTGTGAGGAAATTGGAATAAATCATCTGTCCTTACCTCAATTCTTTCCGATCTTCTCAAGTAACTCATCTTGAAAGACAGAGATAATGTTTAGACAGACATTGTATATTCAGCTTTCAACAAAAGAGGCTTTTCCTTTATTAGCAAAACTATTTACATTGCCATATTTCATATGTGTCTGCATGATAAATAGTGAAACACTTTGTCATTATTTTCTGGTTTGTACAGGAAATTCCAAATGTGGCACTCTTATCAATTATACAAACCTCCAATGTTTTAACTCATGTGCTGCTGAAATATGCAATTTAAATTGTATGCTATTTTCATTCAAACACTATTATTTACTGACACAACTGTGCTTGAGATGGTGGTGGGACTAAGAGAAAGGCCTCCCCAGCAAATCTTAAAGCCCACACTGATTCATAGAAGGAAATGCAATCTCGAATATACCTATCTGAAAAGATGTCCTCTATGGGACATACTTTCAGATATTTAAACATGGCTATCAGGTCCCCCCTTTGCACCAGTGACATTGACAAGCTGGAATGTGTCCAGGGGAGGGCGACTAAAATAATCAAGGGTCTGGAGAACAAGCCCTATGAGGAGCGGCTTAAAGAGGAGGTGGGCATGTTTAGCCTGAAGAAGCAAAGGCTGAGAGGAGGTATGATAGTCATGTATAAATATGTGAGAGGAAGTCATAGGGAGGAGGGAGCAAGCTTGTTTTCTGCTGCCCTGGAGACCAGGACGCGGAACAATGGCTTCAAACTACAAGAAAGGAGATGCCACCTAAACATTAGGAAGTACTTCCTGACTGTGAGAACCATTCAGCAGTGGAACTCTCTCCCCCGCAGTGTGGTGGAGGCTCCTTCTTTGGTAGCTTTTAAGCAGAGGCTGGATGTCCATCTGTCAGGGGTGCTTTGAATGCAATTTTCCTGCTTCTTGGCAGAATGGGGTTGGACTGGATGACAAACAAACACACTAACCGAGGCAGTAAGAATATATCAACACTCCTATATAAAGTACCTGCATACAGATATAAGGAAATGGACTGGATGACCCATGAGGTCTCTTCTAAGTCTATGATTCTATGACAAAGACTGCTAGTCTTTTGGAATATTAGGCTATGATTTCCATAATCTCTTGGTAACTTGGGATGATGGAGATTGAAGTCCCTCCATACCTGAAGACCACCACATTTTCCATCCATGCTCTGTGCAGGTTCTTGTGTTTTCCCTTGTGTCTGTTTGTGTGTCTCCTGACTCATCTGTCCTCTACCTAGGCTCTGAGCAGCCACACGGCCTTCACCAAGCATAGCGAGCAGCTCGGCACGGAGGAAGGTGAGGTGGAAGAGATGGACACCCTGGACCCTCAGACGGGCCTCTTTTACCGCTCCGCCTTGACACAAGTGCAGAAGCAGCAGAAGCTGAGCCAGCCCCAGTTGGAGCAGACACAGCTCCAGGTCAAGACCCTGCAGTGCTTCCAGGCCAAGCAGAAGCAGACCATCCACCTCCAGGCCGACCAGCTCCCTCACAAACTGCCCCAGATGCCCCAGCTCTCCATCCGGCACCAGAAGCTGGCCCCAGTGCAGCAAGACGCCACGCAGCCCAAGCTGGACCCCCAGCAGCCCACCCACCACTCGATCGTCCGGGAGAGGCAGTTGCCCACCTTGGTGGCCCAGCCCCAGCAGACTGTGGTCCAGGTGCTGGCTGTCAAAACCACCCAGCAGCTGCCCAAGCTTCAGCAGGCGCCCACAGCACAAAAAATCTACGTCCAGCCCCAGAGCCAAATGCAGCTCCCTGCCGCTCCTGAGAAGCAGCCAGCCAGCCAGGTAAGGGGGACTTTGGGTCAAAGTCAGGAAGAAGGAAGGCTGATGTTCTAGTTGGACTAGGCTGTGGTGTTCTCTCAACTTGACATTGCACCCATAGGTTTTGTGCAGTGACACTAGCAACTGCCCAGCTTCGGAGCTTTTTTTTTTTTTAACTGTCCTCTGTTTTGGCTGTTGTTGTGTATTTCAAGTTGTGCCTGACTAAGAAAAACTTGTCAAGGCGGTTACTTGGCAAGATTTGCTGAGGGGGGTGGGTTGCCTTTGCCTTCCTCTGAGGCTGACTTGCCCAATTTCACCCAGTAGCTTTCCATAGCTGACCAGGGATTCAAAGCCTGATCCTTAGTGTCATAGTCTAGTGCAGGGATGCCCACACTTTTTCAGCATGCGAGCTACTTATAATAAAACCAAGTCTGAAAGATCTACTGAGAGAGAAGCAGGGCGGAGCAGGGGGAAGGGGGCGGGGCTTAATGCGGCCTGGCTCCGCCCCCTCCCCCCCTCTGGCTTTAGCGCTTCCACAGCTTCTGGAGGCAAGAGGAGGGTAATGCCAAGCCAGTGGTGGCATAGATAGCCACTACTGGCTTGGCATTACCCCCTCTTGCCTCCAGAAGCTGCGGAAGCGCTGAAGCCGGGGAGGGGGCGGGGTTTGGCGCGGCATGGCTCCGCCCCCTCAGAAGTGCCCCATCCAGCTGGGATCGACCTCCTTCAGTCCTGGGATCGACCAGTCGATCGCGATCTACCTAATGAGCACCCCTGGTCTAGTGGCTCAGAACACATGGTGTTTCTTATCCATCACTCCCACTTAGTTTCCTTCACTAAAGGCCTGTCTAAAGAGGAAAGTTTGGAATTGGTTCTTGAAGGGAGAAAGGGAGGAATCTGTTTCAGAATTGTCACTGAAAACAGAGATGCTGATTGTTACTGAGGCAGTGACTAGAGACGCCTTGTCAAATTTGCAACTCTTTTAGTGGGACCCTTTCCTAAATACAAGTCATTATGACTGCCATTGATTGCATGGATCCACTCCTAATTTTGTTCCCTTTCTTTGTTTCCTTTTTTGTTCTTCTTTTTTTAGGTATAAAGTTATTGATTTCGTCCCCGTAAATACCCTTTTTTAATTTCTATGGAAAATAAAGACGAACGCCCGGCGGCAGTCTAAGGATCTCCATTGTACGTCTTCCTTTGTAGTTTACATCACCCTCGGCTTAGTAACTTTTTGTCCTAGAAGAGCAATCTCTGTTTCCTTGGAAGGGCCAAAACCAAATGGGAATGAAGGAAAAGGAAATAGTTCCCCCCTTGACCATCAATCACTCTCCTACAAGGCGGTTGTCCTTAGGCATCTTGCACAGGGGGAAAGACCAGGGCCTTGCTTTGCGGGGTGTAAATCCCAAAGGAAAACGGGACTACTTTGGCATAATTGCCAAAACAGACATATAGCAGTTGGGAATTCTAACTTGGCATCCTAGTCGTAGTTGCCCCTTTCCTCTTTTTTGGTATCATTTTGTGTTTTAAAATCCTTAATTTCCCATTCTCTTTCCTGTAGAAAGTATTGCTGGTGTATTTCTATTCCATTATTATTATTATTATTGATAATTGTGTTGTTGAAGGCTTTCATGGCTGAAATCACTGGGTTGCTGTGAGTTTTCCAGGCTGTCTGGCCATGTTCCAGAAGCACTCTCTCCTGACGTTTCACCCAACATCTATGGCAGGCACCCTCAAAGCTTGTGAGGTCTGTTGGAAACTAAGCAAGTGAGATTTATATACCTGCGGAAGAATGTCCATGGTGAGAGAAAGACTCTTGTTTGTTGGAGGCAAGTGTGAATGTTGCATTAGCAATGCAAAGCCTTGCAGCTTCAAGGCCTGGCTGCTTGCTACCTGGGGGTATTCTTTCTTGGGAGGTATTCGCTGGCTCTGATTGTTTCATATCTGGAATTCCCCTGTTTTCAGAGTGTTGTTCCCTATTTACTGTACTAATTTTAGAGGTTTTTTAAATACTTGTAGCCAGATTTTGTTCATTTTCATTGTTTCCTTCTTTCTGTTGAAATTGTCTACATGCTTGCGGATTTCAGTGGCTTCTCTGTGTTGTCTGACATGGTGGTTGTGAGAGTGGTCCAGCATTTCTGTGTTCTCAGATAATATGCTGTGCCCAGTTCAGTGCCCAAACATGAATCAAGGAACATGAAAGGCCCTCCAGAGTACTTCAACCAGAGAAGTCAGCCATAGAAGAGCAGTTGATGAATCAACCTGGACAAAGCATATTACTTGCCTCAGACAGACAAGAGTTCTTTCTCCACCCTGAACATACCACAGATATATAAACCTCACTTGTCTAGTTTCCAACAGATCTCTCAACCTCTGAGGTCGCCTGCCATAGATGTGGGTGAAACGTCAGGAGAGAATGCTTCTGGAACACAGCCATACAGCCCAGAAAACTCACAGCAACCAATTACTAATATTATTATTATTTAGTTCAGAACAATGCAAAACAAACCAATTTCCCACCTGTAACATGCGTAACCCAAATTTGTTTTTCAGGTGCACCAGCCTATAATAACTCAAGGATCCTCTGTCACAAAGATAACTTTTGAAGGGCATCAGCCGCCTACTGTGTCCAAAGTGGCCAGTGTCAGTTCAGTGCCCAAGTTGGCGCCACCGCTCCCGAACCTATTTCCCGCCCAGGTGCCTGCGAAGGCAGCTATGGCAGACATATTGAAAATGTCCATGATGGAGGCACAGATTGACCCGAATGTGGAGCGTGTGATCGTGGAGCCCGCCGGCAGCAAGGCCTCTCTGTGCGGGACCCTGTCGAATGAAGTTGAACCGTCAACCACCTCTGTGCTGAGGGTGGCCACCATAGGGACGGCCTCAGCCATGGCAGCGTCTGTCCTCCAGCAGGTGAAACGCTTGGAGTCGGCCTCGAGTCCTCAAGGTGTGGGACCCACTCTGCAGGAGAGGAAGCCGATCGTCCCGCCTCCAACCAGCCAGTTCATTCGCATTCAGAGCATTGCCCCAAAGAAAGTAGAGGAGATGCCTGCAGAGATCCTAATTCAGGTAAGTTGTGCAGAGACCCATTGGGCTAGCAAATACAATCAGTGGGGCCCACCAATTTGATCTGGGCTTATGGCCAGTCCAGTGAAGAATTGTGCAGGAGCCAATTAATAATAATAATAATAATATTTTTATACCCCACCACCATTTCCCTGAAGGGACTCGGGGCAGCTTACAAGAGGACAAGCCTGAAAACACAGACTAAAACACACACAATAAAATAAAATGAAACAAAGTAAAATCAACAACATAATCAGAAAAGAACAATTACAATCACAGTGCACATTTTAAAAACAGTATAATGGCTGAAAGATTAGTTGCTGAGTGCAGAGGGATCGGAAAATGTGCAATCGTTCCTAGATAGAACCAAGGGAAAGTGCAAAATATGATTTAGTTCAGTTCAGGTCACAGCTGGGAGGGTAACATCCTTAGGCGTTTACAGTAACATGATTACAAGTAGGAGGGCCAACAAACGTGCAAAGGGCTATGGTTAGATTGATCCAAATCTCTGGTGAACTGCCTAATCAAATTCACAGCAGAACAACCAGGTTTTTAACTCCTTGCGGAAAATGGAAAGGGTAGGTGCCAGTCTGATCTCTTTGAGTAGCGAGTTCCAGAGCTGAGGGGCCACCACTGAGAAGGCTTTCTCTCTCGTTCCCACCAGCCGCGTTTGAGACGGCGGTGGAAGCGAGAGCAGAGCCTCCCCAGATGAATTTCCAGACTCTCAGACTGTTTTCCCATTCCCAGACTGCACCTAAATAATACTACCGTGTGTGTGTGTGTGTGTGTGTATATATATATATATATATATTTGATTTAGTAGACCGCTCTCTTCGGAGCCCAGAGCGGTTTACAGCAATAAAACCAGATAAAAACACGGATAAAAACACATAAAAACAGCATTATAAAACCCATTTAAACCCCGCTCCCAACAATAAAATCCCAGCAGAACAACAATAATGCAGGCGGCAATGACGCGGCAGGATGGCAATGTATAGCAGACATCAGTCGGAGCCGAATGCCTGCCTAAACAGCCAAGTCTTTGCTGACTTGAGAAATGCCATCAAGCCCCGTAGGGCTCGCGTCTCCTCAGGCAGCGAGTTCCAGAGGCTCAGCGCGGCCACTGTGAACTCCCTCTGCCGCGTACTCGATAACCTGTAGGTCTTAATACCAGGCACCTCCAGTAAGTTGAGCCCCTCTGAACGCAGTGATCTTTTGGGCACGTATGGGGTAAGCCGCTCCTTCAGGTACACTGGCCCCAAACCATATAAGGCCTTAAAAGTTAAGACTAACACCTTGAAGGTGACCCGGAATTCAATGGGAAGCCAGTGCAGTTCGCGCAGGAGTGGGGTTACATGGGCAAATCTTGCGGCTCCTGAGAACAGACGCGCTGCTGCGTTCTGCACCAACTTAAGTTTCAGGATCGCCGACAAGGGTAGGCCAATGTACAGCGCATTACAGTAATCGAGCCTCGAGATGACCGTGGCTTGGATCACCGTGGCCAGGTCGCAGCGGGAGAGGTAAGGAGCCAGACGTTTTGCTGTTGCAGATGGTAGAACGCTGTCTTGCAGGCCCCTAGGCTCTTGACTAAATGCTGCGGGCGAAGTGCCACGCCATCAAACGTCGGCAACTGGGTCTCTACCCCCCCCCCCCCGGGGGGCAGCCCAGCCACAAGATCTCCGTCTTCGCCAGGTTCACCTTCAACTTACTGGCTCTCAGCCATCCAGTTACGGCTTCTAGGCAAAGGTGGAAATTATCGGGTACAGATTCCACCCCAGGGTCCATCCTCAGAATGAGCTAGGTGTTATCAGCGTACTGATGGCACTCCAACCCAAATCTCCGTACCAATTGGGCGAGCGGTCGCATGTAGATGTTAAATAACAGCGGGGAGAGGATGGCCCCCTGAGGAACTCCACAATGTAAGGGGGAGCCCTCGGAGACCACCCCTCCGCACTTCACTCGCTGTAGGTGGTTTTGGAGGAAGGAGGACAGCCAGTTTAAGGCTGTCCCCCTCACCCCCACCACCGCCAGGCAGTGTGTCAAAAGTTGGTAATAGACAGTATCAAACGCTGCCGTGAGGTCCAATAACACGAGCAGCGCCGATCCGCCTCGGTCCAAGTGGCAACGGAGTAGGTCTGTGATGGAGACCAGGACGGTCTCCGTCCCATGCCCAGAATGGAAGCCGGACTGGAAGGGGACTAGCCAGGTTGCATCATCCAGGATTGTCTGCAGCTGGTCCATTGCTGCCCTCTCAATTACCTTGCCCAGGTACGGTAAATTAAACACTGGGTGGTAATTGGAGGGAGCCACGGGGTCTAGCCCGGGCTTCTTCAGCAATGGACTAACCACCGCCTCTTTTAACTCCTCTGGAAAAGCTCCTTGCTCAAGGGAGCAGTTGACTATATTCAACAGAGGGCTTCGTAACCCCTCCACGCAAGCTCGAATATACTCGAAGACAAGCGTGAGTTTTGCAGCCCTTTTTTTCAGCTGAAAAAGCCTCCATCAGCTTATAATGGGGTCAACGCTCCAAGCCATTGCTTAAAATGTAGGATATATTTCTCTCCCCTCCCTTCACAGTATGTTTTGTTTTCCAAAGCCTCCTTCACTCTGCTTCTCCTCGGCTCGAGTGTCCCATTTTGGAAACTCTTATTTTTTGACAGATAGAGAGATAAGAAGGGAATGTCGGGAAGACGTCAGGAAGAAGAAAAAGATTGCATGGGTGGAAGGGGAAGAAAAAGAAAGATTCTTGCAAATCTGCAAGATCTGTTATTATTATTACAATAGAGTCTCTCACTTATCCAACCTTCGCTCATCCAACGTTCTGTATTACGTATCTAACAGAGTTTGCCTCCCGCCTGGATCCATTGCTGTTTCAGTGCATTGCGATGTTTTGGTGCTAAATTCATAAATACAGTAGTTACTACATAACGTTACCATGTACTGAACTGCTTTTTCTGTCGATTTGTTGTAAAACCTGATGTCTTGGTGCTTAATTTGTAAAATCATAACGTAATTTGATGTTTAATAGGCTTTTCCTTAATCCCTCCTTATTATCAAACATTTTCGCTTATCCAACCTTCTGCCCGCCCATTGGATAAATGGGACTACTGTATTTAAAAAGAGAGAAGAGAATGTTGTTCTTTCTCGGGTAAATGCATGCCCCAAAGTTTGTAAATAATATATAGCTTCCCCCCCCCCCCTAGAAATCTTTTCAAGCCCTGTATTATCTGTATAAATCTATATGCATATTCATCTTATATATGCATTTCTCCTGAAATCTTTTGCAAGCCCGATTTCTGTGTATCTAAATGTATTAAGTTTATATGTGCATTTTTATTCCCTTGGAAGTGTTCACTGGCCTTTGCAAGCCCTGTAGATCTGTAAATATGTTTCTATATATGCATGTTTCTCCTGAAGTCTTTACAAACCGTATATATTTTTTCGTTAATCTTACAAAAGCATTTCCCCCTGAAATATTTGTTAATCTCTCCTACAGATCTGTAAACATTTTACCCATCAAGCCTTTGCAATCCCTATGTACCTATAATCTCTATCTATATACATCAATTTTCTCTATGAATATTCTCCTCATATGTTTGCAGGTCTTTGCAAATCCTATATACATATAGATATCCAGAGATTTTCATGTACCTGTATATCTGTATTTATGTGTATACATTATTTTTATATATGAATTTTCCCTCACATGTTCGTAAATCTTTGCAAATTCTATATAGATATAATAATCTATATAAAGAAAGATGGTGGGATAGATATATATGAATATAGATATATAGGGCTTCTAAATATTTCAGGAGGGAAATGCACACACAAATATATATAGGCATGTCTAGATAGATATGAATATTTATTATTATTTATTTATTTAAATCATTTATATTCCGTCCTTATCGCCTTATCGATTCCGGCCACAGGGGAAGCTGCTGGTTCACCGTCCATTGTGACACCGAGTCCTTTGATTGAGTACTTCCTCATTGTTCTGTATGCTACTGGAAGGTTTTATGGCATTATAAATTAGTTAAATTAGCCTCCCCGCATAAAGTGGTACTTAAATTTCCTACTTGACAGTTGCAGCTGTCTTTTGCATAGGTCGACAGCAAGCTAGACTAATGGCCAGAAGCTCACTCCCTGGGCTGGTTTCAAACTCTTGTTCAGTAGTGATGTAATGCAGCTATCTCCCAGCCTGGTCCATTATATATAGTATATATAATGATAGATCTATATCTATCTCTGTTTTATATGTTTATATAGGCATTGGATATTTCTTTGCCTGTTACTAGAACTGGGCACAGTATTCTGACCAAAGCCAAACAGACAGGGACTAGAACTTTCCTCAATCTCGACAATAGGCTTTGAATCATTCAGCATGGAATTGCATTGGCTTTCCCCCCTATTGTTAGACTCTGCTCTCTTCTCTCTTCCAGACAATCCCCCAGTACTCCGTGGCGTGCCATTCCACCTCCAACGTGGTGGTGGAACCCAGCGGTCTCCTGGAGCTCAACAACTTCACCAGCCAACGCCTCGACGAGGAGGAGACGGTAATGGAGCAGGACATTGACAGCGGCAATGAGGACGGGATGGAGCCCAGCCCCACACAGAATTTGGAGCCGTCGTAGCACATACCCAGAGTGCCCGGACGCACTTTACGGACACACGCACACAGGAGTAGCAACGTCTTGGCCCTTTGCACCCAAGACACAACCTTGTATTATTCTTCAAAAGCACTTTGTGGATCAGTGGTGTTTGGACACACCAGGTGCCAACGCGTCATCGGCAAGACAGGGATCACAAAACGGTTTGTTTCTGAGCAAGGCAACCTTGCCGTTGTAGAGTACGCTTATGACAAGAGAATGTATATTTCTAAGCCGAGAAGACAAAGAACGTGCTTTTCTTTCCCTTAAAGGTATATTGAAGTTTTTTTTCATGTCATTCTGAACTAGTTACTGAAGTTTTCTTGGTGTATCCCATCCCCGTTCCAAAAGAGAGAGAAAAAACACCTTAAATATAACTATTTGCAGTGGAAGAAATCTTCCCAAGGAGACTTTTTGTCAGGTCTCTTTAGGGGGGGGGGAACCCCACAGTACCTGGATTTCTGTGCTGCCTACGTACCTTAAAGGAGGGAGCGTTCCTGCTTTTCTGTACTGATGCACCGTTTTTGTTCACTTGTTCGAAAAGGTTAGCCTTTTTGAAAAAAGGAATTATCTTGTCTCCAGGATGAGGGGGAAGTACGTTGTGAAGTCTGATTCAGATTTCAGAGATATTTTTCCCATTCTCACAGACATACTTTGGGTCGTCAACCGCTGAAAAATGTCTGCCTACTCCCATGCTGACAGAGTTTTATTTATTGAAGTGTTAATGGGAGGGTTGCAGTTCCTGTGAAAGAAAACCCAGTAACCTTAAAGACTTGTATGTAAAGAAAACGGTTTTGTCTTTAAGCTGCATAATGAGAGCAACGGATCTTGATCGAAAACACAGTTGTTCCAAATGAGGGCATTGAAAATCCAAGATGGCAAAACTCAGAGGCAGTTGGAGACACTGAGAAATAATGTGTTTTGTTCTTAACATGCTTTGGTTTGGTTTTTAAAGGAACTTTACTTAATGACTTGTTTAGGGGACTTTTTTTAAAAAAAGATATAGAAGCTGCCCTTTTTATAATTTTCTTCTGTTTTGGAAGTGATCTTGCTCAGCCTTATTGTTTTGGTTTGCACAAGTAAGACGGCGGGGATCTTTTGCGATGGCTAGAGAGCGGCCAGACGAGACAAAAAAAACCCTCTTGGTGACAAAAGACTTGGAGGTTCTTTTTATAAAAGAAAAAAGACTATTGTACATAGGAACCAAGTTTTTAAACTTTTTTGTATAGATTTCATTATACATAAACATTTTAAGATTTTTTGATGTATCCTGTATATACACACTTCCCTGTTGAACTGGCTGCGTTTGTTTTTGGATTTTACGTTTTTGAGGGGAGGGGGGTTGTTTTGCGGAAAGAATCCTCTGAAGTAGAACTTCTCTGAAGGCTCTAATACCATTTGTGTCAATATTTTTTAAATTGTGATTTTAGAGATTTGTAATTAAAACAGCCTCTAGAGAACATGCCGGGAGCTGAAATGCAACACCAAAAATACTTTTGTCGTCCTTTAAACTATTCTATGTGTAGCATTTGGCTGTCCTGTAGATGGCAGTGTCAGCCATTCTTTAACATCTGTTGGGTGTTCAATTTCTTTATAAAACAAGCCTTACAGACTTCTCTTCTTGCTGTTCCACCCCTTGCTGTTGTGTTAGTCTCACTAATTCTTGTCTAATCCAAAGTTTGGTAGTCTTTGTTGTTTACTCTGGGTATGGCAGGGGTGCCCACACTTTTTCAGCATGCGAGCTACTTATAATAAAAACAAGTCAGAAAGATCTACCTACCTCCTCAAGGCTGGGGAGGGGAGGGGCTTGGTGTGACCTGGCTCCGCCCCCTCTGGCTTCATCTTCACCAGCAGCTTCTCCAGGCTTGAGGAGGGTAGGGCCAAGCCAGCCTTGTGCTAGCTATGCACTGCCATCCTCAAGTCTGGAGAAGCTTCTAGGAGTGCCGAAGCTGGGGGAGGGGTGGGGCTTGGCGTGGCCTGGCTCCGCCCCCTCTGGCTTCGGCACTCCCAGCAGCTTCTCCAGACTTGAGGATGGCAGTGCCAAGCCAGTGGTGGCATAGCTAGCACAAGGCTGGCTTGGCCCTACCATCCTCAAGCCTGGAGAAGCTGCTGGGAGTGCCGAAGCTGGGGGAGGGGGCGGGGCTTGGTGCAGCCTGGCTCCGCCTTCTCTGAGAAGCGCCCCATCCGGCTGGGATCGACTGGTCCATCGCGATCGACTTCCTGGGCAGCCCTGGTGTATGGTATGTTTCTTGAATGAGGCACTTCCATATCACTTCGGACACTTGGCACAGAAAACAGTATTTTACACAAAAACGTTACTTACTGGTTAAGGGAAAAAAATGATTGTATGTAAACAAACTAGCCTTTGTGTTGTCGAAGGCTTTCATGGCCGGAATCACTGGGTTGCTGAGTTTTCCGAGCTGTATGGACATGTTCCAGAAGCATTCTCTCCTGATGTTTCTCCCACATCTATGGCAGGCCTCCCCAGAGGTTGTGAGATCTATTGGAAACTAGGCATGTGGGTTTTATATATCTGTGGAATGTCCAGGGTGGGAGAAAACAAGTGTGAATGCTTCAGTTTATCACCTTGATTAGCATTGAAAAGCCTTGCTGTTTCAAGGCTTGGCTGCTTCCTGAAAATAGCTTTTTCATAGGTTTTTTTAATGCAAAGCAATTGAGAGAGAGAGAGAGAGAGAATATGCAAAAAAGGCAGATCTTGTAACCTTGTCCAGTAGGAAGATTTTGGGGGACAAATTTGGCACAAAAAATTAAGCTAACATTTAAATCCCTATCTCACTAATACTTTATTTATACTCTATCTTCCTCAGGGGACTCAGAGCATATTACAGGTATATATATGGCAAACATTCACTGCCATTATACAGTTGACAAAGACAGACAGTACATAAACAGAGACAAGGCTTCCCTCTTTTCATCTCAGGCATTCCGGCTGTGCTCAACTCGGCCATGGGGAGGTGCTGTTGTTTCATTTTCCATGCCGTGGAGCGCCTTCATTGGATTTTTTGCAGATCTGTTTTTCAGGGCGTCTTTTACCTCACCGCCAAAGCAGTACCTATTTATGTACTTACATTGTTGTTTTCGAATTGCTAGGTGAGCAGAAGGTGGGCTTACGGTGGGAACTCACTCCAACCCAGACTTGAACTGCCAACCTTCCAGTCGAAAAGATCTTGTATAGCTGGTGGTTCAACCCGCTGTGCTAGCCTGACACTAAACTTTGTCTTCTATAGCATGAACTATGGCAGTTACAGTGATATCAAATTGTTGTGATTCTGTACTGAATATACAGGCAGTCCTCGAGTTACATACATCCAACTTACAAATGACTCATAGTTAAGAATGGGAGTGAGACAACAGGAAGTGAGAGAAATCTACCCCTCAGAAGGGACATTCACTCCTGGAAGACTTCTTATGAGGGAAAGCTGTCTCTACTGAAGCTTTATCAACAATCCTGTTTCCACCACAAGCTAATTTTTTTCAAAATCCAATTGTCACAGGGACAGAAAGTGAGGCAACTTAAGAACAAACATACAGAACTTAGGGGCTGCCTGTACTATTAAGTTAAGCTCTACTAAAAGGTAATTAGAAATCACTTGATGCCTATATGGATGTGGCTTTTGTCTGGATTTAGTCCAAGAATCCTCAACAATCTCGGAAGGGTTTCAAATTTGCCCATTCACTATTAGCACTTGATTGGCAAGTGGCATGCCTCATCATAGTCCTGGTCTTCCAGCTCAGCCCTACACAACCTTTGGCCCTCCAGGTGCTTTGGACTTAAGCTCCCAGAATTCCTGACCATTAGAGAAGCTGGCTACGGCTTCTGGGAATTGGAGGCCAAAATATTTGGAGGGCCAAAGGCTGTGCAGGCCTGGGCTGAGTTTGTTGAAATATTTGTTGTCTCTGGCAGTTTGGCACATGGTATGTGCCCTAAGGCTTTGCCTTTGCTGTTATCACAGGGGTGCCATTTTCTCAGGGAATCATAGTTTTGGGGAAATATAATCAGCCCCACATTTTTGGGTTTGATTTTTGCAGTTGTGCTTGTTTGTGGATCTGATTAACATACTCTTTCTAGGAATCTCTAGTTCCTCTAGTTTAAGTTTATGGTCATCATGCTGGAGAATCTTGAGATGTCTAGAGTAGGTATAGGCAAACTTTGGCCCTCCTCCAGGTGTTTTGGACTTCAACTCCCACAGTTCCTAGCAGCCTACTGGCAGTTAGGAATGGTTGGAGTTGAAGTCCAAAACGCCTGGAGGGCCCAAGTTTGTCCATGCCTGATCTAGAGAATCTAGAGAGAACACATCCAGGAATCTAATCGGCTCCTGGCAGAAGTTGACCACAGAATCGTGTTGAAGGGCCTAGAGATTTCTAGGGAGGTGCTCATAGTTTATTATTGTTATTATTTTCAGATTTTTCTGGGGCCCCTGCTGTCCTACCACGAGCAAATATTGCACAAAAGGTATTGCAAATCTTCCATATGCCTCAAAGGATGGCCATGAATCTTTGTTCTTTTGCTTTTTCATAGCAGCCTGAGAACAGAGGAGGAGAGAACGGAGATGGAGCAAGAAATGGAGTTTTATGTCATACTGACATGCTTTTGTGAGGAGCTGTATTTTGTGAGGGGCAGGGATCATCTCATTGACTGCAGGCTTCACATTACAAAAATACAAAACACCTAGGCCAGTGGTTCTCAATCTGTGAGTCCCCAGGTGTTTTAGTCTACAACTCCCATAAATCCCAGCCAGTTTACCAGCTGTTAGGATTTCTGGGAGTTGAAGGCCAAAACGTCTGGGGACCACTAACCTAAGCAATACAAATGAAATGCATAGGCATAGGATGGATGATGCCTGGCTTGAAAATAGTACAAGTGAAAGGGGGCTTGGAGTCTTATTAGAGTCAACAGTGTGATGCAACAGCTAAAAAAAAAAGCCAATGCAATTTTCAACTGCATTCATAGGAGCTTATTTATTTATAGTATTTATATTGCGCTCTTCTCAACCTGAAGGGGACTCAAGGTCCCCTTCAGGTTGAGAAGAGCGCAATATAAATACTATAAATAAATAAGCTCCTATGAATGCAGTGGATCACATTCAAGGCGGATCACAATGCACACATACACGGCAAACATTCAATGCTGTTTTAGATATACAAGACAGACAGACAGATAGAGGTATTTTGGCATTTGCCGACTTGTGCGCCTGGAGGTTATGCTTGATTTCAGCTACAGCGGGGTGCTTTCGCTCCATCGGCTGTAACAACGAGCCCTTTTTATTGCAGATGGAAAGTGAGCTTAGGCTGATGGTTAGGTGCTCAATCTGACTCGGGCTTTGAACTTGCCTCCTTCTGGTCAGCAGTGATCTGGTCAGCTGGCGATTAACCAGCTGTGCTACAGCCCAGCCTTTTGTGTTGAGGGAAGTCATAGTTCTACTCTTTTCTGCATTGGTCATACCTCACCTAGAGTAATACTGTGTCCAGCTCTGGGCAACACAATTCAAGAAGATGGACAATATAGAAGGTGCCCAGAGCAGGGTTTGCTGGAGGAAAATTCTGAGAGTGTCTTGAACCGCAAGAAGATCCAAGCAGTCCATACTTCAGGAAATAAAGCCCAACTGCTCACTGGAGGGAAGGATATTAGTGGCAAAGATGGAATATTTTGGCCACATCATGAGAAGACAGGAAAGCTTCGAGAAGACAATGGTGCTTGGGAAAACGGAAGGAAAAAGGAAGAGGGCTCGACCAAGGGCAAGGTGGATGGATGGTATCCTTGAAGTGACTGGCTTGACTTTGAAGGAACTGAGGGTGGCCACAGCCGACAGGGAGCTCTGGCGTGGGCTGGTCCAGGAGGTCACGAAGAGTCGGAAGTGACTGAACGAATACACAACAACCTGAACATTAGGAAGAACTTCCTGATAGTAAGAGCTGTTGACAGTAGGGTATGCAGTCTATGAGGAGTCTGATGGAATCTCCTCAAGAGGTTTTAAACAGAGGCTGGATGGCCATCTGTCAGGAGTGCTTAGATTGCGTCTTCCTGCCTGAAAGAATAGAGTTGGACAGAATGGCCCTTGAGGTCACTTCCAACTCTAGGAGTCTATGATTCTATCAACTCATTCGGATATGGCGAAATGGGTGAAAGATGTCTAACCGATGTGTCTCGCCACAAATCTTGAGTTGTGATAAAAACCCACAATGAAATGTCACAATGTAAGGCCCAGCATGGAAATGAAAGTCGGGTGTTCTTACCAATGACCTCGATGTGGGTGAGGTGGTTTAGGGAAAACCACGGGGAAGTGGAACAAACCCACACGGTGCGCCAAGATGTGCCACCGCGGAGCAGCCACGTCACAGAGGAAATCACAGGGGCGGCTGCACTTAGACATTGTGGAGGGGAAGAACTTCTAAAATTAGCAACACCCCACTGAAAGTAAGAGCGATTCTTCCCCCACAAAGGGTTACATTCAGTCATAGGAGAAACCGAAAAAGAAATATCAGTTAGTGAGGGCAACCCTTCCATCAGCATTTCAAGAATGAATGCTGTTTGACACCAATTTAACTCTCGTGGCTCAAAACTCTTGCATGTCTGCATTAACCATGGGACCGATTGCCAAGGATGCATCTCCACTGTATAGGGAAGGCAGTTCGATACCACTTGAACTGTTACGGCTCAGTGCTATTTATTTATTTATTTACTTTGCTTCTAGACCGTCTCTCTCAGCCCGAAGGCGACTCGAGGCAGTGTACAAATGGCAAAAACTGCCCAAGACAAACATCAACAATTATCAACACAATTCCATCATATACAAATTAGCACTTAACATTAAAAACATAATATCAGCGTCTCATTATTAAATCGGTTTCCAATTGCATCGTCATCATTCCGTAGGTCTCAATTTGATAATCATACTACATCTGCAAATCCCCGGTCAAACATCCAGGTCTTGACCTTCTTGCGAAATGTCAGGAGGGAGGGGGCATCTGATGTCATAAGGAAGGGCGTTCCAAAGTCGAGGAGCTACCACTGAAAAGGCCCTGTCTGTCTTCCCCACCAATCGCGCCTGCAAAGCAGGCGGGACCGAGAGCAGGGCCTCTCTGGATGATCTTAAGCATCTTGAAGGTTCATAGGAAGAGATGCGTTCGGACATGTAAGTTGGACCAGAACCGTTAAGGGCTTTAAAGGCTAAAGCCAGCACTTTGAATTGTGCCCGGTAGCAAACTGGTAGCCAGCAGAGCTGGCGCAACAGAGGTGTGCGCTCCCTGAGTGCCTCTCCTGTTATCAATCTGGCTGCTGTCCGTTGGACCAGTTGAAGCTTCTGAACAGTCTTCAGAGGCAGTCCCACGTAGAGGGCGTTGCAGTAATCTATACGGGATCCTGCGAGTTGTAGTTTGCTGAGGCACTAGCACTTTGGCAGAGAAGGCAAAAAGACCTCTAGATCTCCATAGCATTGAGCCACAGCAGTTAAGGTGGTGTCAAGCTGCATTTATTATACAGTGTAGATGCACCCATAGACTGCTACGCCTCAAGCCAATCGAATCAGCTGTGTTGTAGTTTTGCAAGGCCTTGATCCTTCTCTGCTAAAGACGACTGTTGCCTCACCAAATTACAATGCCCAGGATTTCGTAGCATTCAACCATGGCAGTTTATGTGGTTCAAAACTGTATTAATTCTATAGTATAGATGCACCTGGCACTGTTCAAGAAGAGCATGGAAAACTTACATTTTAACTCATTTTTCAGCAACTGGAATACGCTGAGGACAAAGAGGTAAAGCGGGAAAAGAAGAAAGAAATGGATGTTTTCAAAGCAGCTGAAAATGTGGGACTGTGGAGGAATCAATCTGGACTGTTTCTGCCAAATCAGGAATGTTTAAGACCATGTGGTTGTGCTGCTTGCAGTTGTGCCAAAGGAATAGTTAAACAATACACGTCCATATGCATACACAAGTTGCTAAGCAAATGCAGAGACAGAAGCACACTATCGTAAATCTGCTGTATGGCTTTTCTTTTCTAACCTACTCCTCTTCCCCTCCCAATCCAGTACCTTCCCATCCCTTTTCCCTTTCCAATCCAACCCCTTTGCCTTTCTTGATTTTCCCATTAAACTCCTTTCCTTTTCTTTCCCTTCCACTTTCTATCCTTCCCTATCCAACCTCTTTCTTTTCTTTCCCTTACCTTCGTTTCTATTTTCCATCCATCCCCTTCCCTTTTCCTTCCCTTCCCCTTTCTTTGCTATCTTACTCCTTCCCTTCTTTTCCATTTCCTATCCAACTCCTTCCTTTTCCCTTTTCTTGCCAAACCCTTTCTTTTCCTTCTCTTAGCCCAGTGTTTTCCAGCCAGTGTGCCGAGGCACACTAGTGTGCCAGGAGCGATCAGCAGGTATGCTGTGGCAAATTGGCACTCTTCCCCCTCCTAGCAGCTCTTTCTCCCTCTTTCCCTCCCCAAAGAACCTCCCCAAGGCAAAGGAAGGCCTCCGCCGAATGCCGGAAGCTCCACGTCGGTGAATTGGGCAGTGAGCGAACCTGGGAGCATTGGGAGGCTGAAGCATTCACAGGTTTCCAAGAAACAAATTGAGCCTCTCTGCTTGGAAATGTTGTGTTTTTTTTTTACTATTTTACTGGATTTTTCGAGAGTTGCCTCCCCCCTCCAAGGAATTGTTTATAACAGCTTCATGACATCCATAGTTGTCTGGAAGCAAGTTTCACTCAGGGTGAAATTTCACAAGGGTCTGGAGAACAACCCCTATAAGGAACGGCTTGAAGAGCTGGGCATGTTTAGCCTGAAGAAGAGAAGGCTGAGAGAAGACATGATAGCCATGTATAAATATGTGAGAGGAAGTAATTTATATGTTGTGTTCATCGAAACAGGCCCAGGTTTCACACTGAGTGTATAAATACATTTAAAAACATATTAACTATATGTATTACTGTGTGTCATTTTGTGTCATTTTGGTTGGTGGTGTGCCCCAGGATTTTGTAAATGTAAAAAATGTGCCATGGCTCAAAAAAGGTTGAAAAACACTGTCTTAGCCCTTTCCTACCCAACCCTTTCCCCTAACTTCCTTTCTTTTCCCTTTCCTTTCCAAACCCTTTCCTCTCTTTTACTTACCTTTCTTTTCCTTTCCATACCCTCTTTCTTTTTTTATCCAATCCCTTTCCTTCCCTTTCCTATCCCTTTCTTTCCCTCCTCTCTCTCTCTCTCTCTCTCTCTCTCTCTCTCTCTCTCTCTCTCTCTTCCTCTCCCCCATCTTTTTCCACAACCCTTTTGCAATCACAAATGGGGATTTTTGGCTGCCCTTATTCCTGTTTTTCTGAGAAAAGATTGCTGCTAGGGGACAGAGGAAACACAATCGTCTACCCACCCACACTCATTGTGAGATCTCTTCTATGAATGCTGTGGGTGGTCAAGAGAATCCACCATGTATAGTTAATAATAATAATAATAAACTTTATTTATACCCCGCCACCATCTCCCCAAAGGGGACTTGTGACGGCTAACATGAGGCCAAGCCCAAAGATACAATACAGCAGAATAAAATACAAAATGCAGACAACAAAAATTACATCAGAATGAAATACATACAATAGTAAAATAAAATAAGGCAAATTGACATAATATAAAATCGAACACAAGGGGCAGGCCAAATGGACGAGGTCAAAGGATAAAACCCTGGATGAGGTAGGAATGGAAAAAAAAAGTGTAATTGAGAGGACCCAAAAAGGGTGAACAGTGGGGTTAGGCTTTCAGTTTAGGATGGGGGAAAGTGCATCATAGAGGCAACACTGTAGAAGGAACAAATCGAAATGGGATAAATGGTTACTTTCCAAAGGCATGTCGTAAGAGTCAAGTTTTCACGTTTTTCTTCAAGGCTGCTAAGGTAGGGGCTTGCCTGATCTCACTAGGTAATGAGTTCCAAAGTCGGGTGGCCACAGCGGAGAAGGCCCTCTCCCTCAGTCCCACAAGTCTTGCCTGTGATAGAGGAAGGGGCGAAAGGAGGACCTCCCCAGAGGATCAGAGGGATCGTGCAGGTTGGTGGTAAGCAGATGCGGCCACGAAGGTAGGTGGTTCCCAAACTGTTCAGGGCTAGTTAGATAGTCAGAAGTTGATGGGGAACGGGGATTTCTTTGGCTAGTTGTAGGGCAGAGTCAACAGGTCCCAAAAGCCTTGGGAAGAGCATGTAAATTGTCAATACCCCCCCCCCCCCAAAGTGGTATCAAACTATATTAATTTTACAGTATATTATTATTTATTTCCAGCATTTCTACCCCGCTCTTCTCAACTCCCCCCCCCCCCTGGGGGGGGACAGATGGACGGACGGACTCAGAGTGGACTAACAAAAGGCACAATTCGATGATAAAATACAATATAAAAACCAAAACATTCAGCAGTTAAAATACATTAAAATACAATTAACATTAACACAACATACCCATTCACTTAAGTTAAAAACAGTGTTCCGTCCTTAACAGGAGTCTTGAGCCATAGCCATCAACTTGCCATTACCAATCCAGTCCAAGTGCTGCATTGTGCTAGTGTGCAAACGCCTGGTCCCATAGCCAAGATTTCACTTTTTTCCTGAATCCCAGGAGGGATGGGGTTGATCTTATGTCACTTGGAAGGGCGTTCCACAGACGGGGAGCCACCACCGAGAAGGCCCTCTCTTGTCCCCACCAACCGCGTTTGAGAAGTTGGTGGGAGCGAGAGCAGGGTCTCCCCGGATGATCTTAAATTACGTGGGATGTAGGGGCTGATGCGTTCGGACAAGTAAGCTGAGCCAGAACCGTATAGAGCTTTAAAGGTCAAAACCAGCACTTTGAATTGAGCTCGGAAGTGGATAGGCAGCCAATGGAGCTGACACAACAGGGGGGGGGGGTGATATGCTCCCTGTATGTATCTCCAGTTAGTAATCTACCTGCCGCCCGTTGGACTAGATGTAATTTCCGAACTGTCTTCAAAGGCAGCCCCACGTAGAGTGCGTTGCAGTAATCTATTCAGGATGTGACCAGAGTGTGGACGACCGTAGCCAGATCAGACTTCCCAAGGTACGGGCGCAGCTGGTGCACGAGTCTTAACTGATCAGGTATGAACAAACTTCGCCCCTCCAGGTGTTTTGGACTTCAACTCCCACAATTCCTAACAGCCGGGAGTTGAAGTCCAAAACACCTGGAGGAGCAAAGTTTGCCCATGCCTGGTATAGATCCATCCATAGAGACAGGTGTAAAATTCTTTCATTTTACATGCATCTCCCACATTTCCAAATAACAGATGGCACGAATCATGTTGCTGCTTGGAAGCTATAAAAAGAAATATAAACAAATATGACATCGTCTAGGCAAACACTGCAGTCACAAGCTTCCTCAATGTATTCCCTTGGGTTTTTGGGGATTTTTTTTTCCTTTTTAAAGGCTATGTCTTCCACATCCTTTTTTGTCTTTTGTAGTTTATTTAAAAGCCTGGATCCGAAGGAAGAATATTTTGTGATTCAAAAGACTCCCTTTGACGTTTATTCACACCGAAGAATGGAATTTCCCCTTTCCTGATCTTCCGTAATAGAACATCAGCCTCCTATTTCTTCTTCGAGGGTGGACTACAATTTCCAAAACAAGAAATGCTTCCTTCCGTTGTTATGCCAAGAGAACCATAGAATTGGATTCCAGTGCAGGAACCTACAATGAAGAATAGAGGTAGCCTTCCAACTTTTTTTTCCTTAAAAGCCTATTCCAAATGAAGCATCCTTTATCCAGAAATCCCAATTACTCAAAAATCTTAAATTGTCTGCATGAGTGGCTGAGATAGTGTTGCCTGCGCATGGTTCAATGTGTACAAATGCTTTTTCATACTTTTTTTTTGCCTCTCGGCATTACTTCGCAAACAAAGATTTTTAGGAAGGACTCATCCCACGATTTTTACAAGCGCGTTGATGACTAAAAAGGCCAACCTGAGATAAGCAAGTTCGGTTGCAGAAAGCACAGCAGAAAGTCTCATTGGGTGATGTTGTTTCCAAGTTGAGGTTCTTTCTGCATTGTCGTTTCTCTTCGAGACCCATTTGGCGTGTCTTCTCGATCGAGGCCGCAGTATTGTGGATAGTGCATCTCCATGCCTCCCGATGTAAGGCCAGGGTGGACCATTGTTGGTGATCAATCTGGCCGAGCCTGAGATGTTGTTTCAGGGAGTCCTTATATCTCTTTTTGGGGGCGCCTCTCTTGCACTGACCCGTGGTGAGTTCACCATAGAGTAGTATCTTTGAGAGGCAGTAGTCCTCTGTCCTAGAGACGTGCCCTGCCCAGCGCAGCTGTGTTCTCAATAGCATGGCCTCAATGCTGATGATCCCTGCTTGCTCAAGGACAGCAACATTAGTTACATAGTCGGTCCAGTGTATATTTAGGATTGTGCGAAGACAGCACTGATGAAAGCGTTCGAGAAGTCGTAGGTGTTGGCGATAGGTGAACCATGTTTCAGACCCATAGAGGAGAATAGACAGTATGATAGCTCTGTACACACTGATTTTGGTGCTTTGCCTCAGGTGCTTGTTGCTCCAGACTCTTGTGAAGCCTTCCAAATGCACTATATGCCTTTGCTAATCTGTGATCTATCTCTTTGTCAATCTTGGCGTCTGAAAAGATGATGCTTCCCAGGTAGGTGAATGCTGAACGGACTTAAGCACAGATTTGCCTATGCTGACGTGGGGATTATGGTGTTCTTCCTGTGATGCGGGCTGGTAGAGGACTTCGGTTTTCTTCAGGCTGACTTCCAGCCCAAACAGTTCCTCAGCTGCTGCAAAGGAGGATGTTAGGTCCCCTTCTGGTTAAGTGTGCAAGGTATGCATGAAACATACGTGGATTTCATGTTTGTTTATTTATTTATGTATTTATTTAAAACATTTATATTCTGCCCTTCTCACCTTGCAGGGGACTCAGGGCAGAGCACAACATATATATGGAAAACATTCAATGCCGGGACATAAAACATTTCAAAACCATAAATATATGGGGAAGGTGTATGAGGGAAAGCAAGGGAATAAAGAAAAAGAGAGGGAGAATGTGTGAGGGAAAGAGAGAACCACGAAAAGAGCCTGCCCTCCATTGCCAGAAAGTTGCATGAAGACATTGTGAGGTACCGTGTTTCCCCGAAAGTAAGGCAGAGTCTTACTTTCTTTCCCCCCCCGAAAAGTCCCCCTATGACTTACTTTCGGGGTACGTCTTATATAAACTAAGACGTACCCCGTTGCCACGCCCACGCCGCCGCCGCCGCTGCTGCTGCCGCCGTCACGCCGCCACCACAACCGGCCCATCGGCCGCAGCACACCTCCGCGGCGCACCTTTCTGCCAGGCCTCCAAGGAAGGGTGGGGGAAGAGAGCCAGAGGCGTGGCAAAGCGGCGCTGCGTCAGAGTGACGCGTCGTCGCTTATCACGCCCTGGCTCTCTTTCCCCACCCTTCCTGGACAAAGGAATGGAAAGGGAAGAGAGCCAGGGGCGTGGTCGAGCGGCGACGCGTCACTCTGACGCGTCGCTTTCCACGCCCTGGCTCTCTTCCCCCTCCCTTCCAAGGGTGGGGGAAGAGAGCCAGGGGCAAAGGAATGGAAAGGGAAGAGAGCCAGGGGCGTGGTCGAGCGACGACGCGTCACTGTGACGCATCGTCGGCTCTGCACGCCCTGGCTCTCTCCCCTCCCTTCCAAGGGTGGGGGAAGAGAGCCAGGGGCGTGGAGAAGCGACGACGCATCAGAGTGACGTGTCGTCGCTCGACCACGCCCCTGCTCTCTTCCCCCTCCCAAGGGTCGGGGAAGAGAGCCAGGGGCAAAGGAATGGAAAGGGAAGAGAGCCAGGGGCGTGGTAGAGCGACGACGCGTCACTCTGACGCATCGTCGCTCTACCACGCCCCTGGCTCTCTTCCCCCTCCCTTCCAAGGGTGGGGGAAGAGAGCCAGGGGCGTGGAGAAGCGACGACGCGTCAGAGTCACTGTGGGACAAGGGTGGGGGAAGAGAGCCAGGGGCAAAGGAATGGAAAGGGAAGAGAGCCAGGGGCGTGGTAGAGCGACGACGCGTCACTCTGACGCATCGTCGCTCTACCACGCCCTGGCTCTCTTCCCCCTCCTTCCAAGGGTGGGGGAAGAGAACCAGGGGCGTGAGAAGCGACGACGCGTCAGAGTGACGTGTCGTCGGCTGACCACGCCCTGGCTCTCTTCCCCCTCCCTTCCAAGGGTGGGGGAAGAGAGCCAGGGGCAAAGGAATGGAAAGGGAAGAGAGCCAGGGCGTGGTAGAGCGACGACGCGTCACTCTGGCGCGCGTCATCGCCGACCACGCCCTGGCCTCTTCCCTCCCTTCAAGGGTGGGGAAGAAGAGCCAGGGCGTGGTAGGCGACGACGCGTCAGAGTGACGCGTCGTCGCCTCGACCACGCCCCTGGCTCTCTTCCCTTTCCATTCCTTTGTTCAGGGAAAGGGTGGGGGAAGAGAGCCAGGGCGTGATAAGCGACGACGCGTCACTCTGACGCAGCGCCTCTTGCCACGCCTCTGGCTCTTTCCCCCACCCTTCCTTGGAGGCCTGGCAGAAAGGTGCGCCGCAGTGGTGTGCCGCGCCGATGGGCGATAGCGGCGGCGGCGAGGAGGAGGTACGGCTTACATTTGGGGTATGGCTTATATAAGCCGACCCTCTGACACCCCGATACGGCACAATCGGGGTGTCTTATTTTTCGGAAACACGGTAGGCCTTCTCAGAGCTGAAGAGAAGAAGCAGGTGGACAGCAGTCCCAACAATACCTTGACCATTCTGGATATATACACTAGCATAATACAAAGCAAGCTGGAAGCTGAAAAACATATTGCACTGGAGGATCTAGAAATTCCAACAAATGCTATGTTCAGCAAAGGACAAGAGGGATCCCCTCACCTCTGCAGGAGTCTACTGTATACCAGGGGTGCTCACACTTTTTCAGCATGTGAGCTACTCTTAAAGCAACCAAGTCCAAAAAATCTACCTGCCCCTGCCGCCGCCCCGCACTCTTGGCCACCGCGCATGCTCCTGCTGCTGTTTTCCGCCCGTGCAGCGCTTCTTCCGCCTGCGGGGCATTGCAGGAAGGAGAAAACATGAGGCGGGGCACCCAGAGGGAGCGCTCCGCCATGCCTGTCTCGCCGGCAACAGAGGCTGCACAGCTGCTTCTGGATGAGAGAGGCAGGGCGCTCCCTCCAGAGACCCTACCTCGTGCTTCCTTCTTCCTGCAATGCCCCGCAGGTGAAAGAAGCACTGCGAGAGCAGAAGCCAGCAGCAAGAGCACGTGTGCACGCAGGGTGTGCACGCGCATGGCAGGAGCGCCCCATCCGGCTGGTGAGGCCCGAAGATCACCTGGAAGAGGGCCGAAGATCTACTAGTAGCTCCCGAGCTACCTAATGAGCACCCCTGCTGTATACCATGCAGCTGTGGACAAGTCTACATAGGGACCACCAAACGCAGCATTACCCAGACATGAATCAAGGAACATGAAAGGCACTGCAGGCTAAATCAACCAGAGAAGTCAGCCATAGCAGAGCACCTGATGAACTAACCTGGACGCAGCATATTATTTGAGAACACAGAAATGCTAGACCACTCTAGCAACTGCCATGTCAGACGACACAGAGAAGCCATTGACATCCACAAGAAGCAGGTGGACAATCTCAACAGAAAGAAGGAAACCATGAAAATGAACAAAATCTGAAGACCAGTATTAAAAAAACACTAACAGCAAAACAACACTCAAAGACAGGGAAACTCCAGAGAGGAAACAACCAGGAACAGCTAATCACCTCTCAACAAAAGATTCCCCCATGCACTAACAAGCCACACCAAAAAACTGCTAGGCCATCAAATGCTAATCAAGGTAGCCAGTTGAAACATTCACACCTACAGTACCTCCAACAGACAAGAGTTATTTCTCCCACCCTGGATATTCCACAGATATATAAACCCAATTTTCTTAGTTCCAACAGACCTTACAACCTCTGAGGATGCTTGCCATAGATGCAGGCGAAACGTCAGGAGAGAATGCCTCTAGAACATGGCCATATAGCCTGAAGAAACCTACAACAACGCAGTGATTCCGGTCATGAAAGCCTTCAACAATACAGTATTTTCTGTTGGTTATGAGGGTTCTGTGTGGGAATTGTATTGTTGGTGGGGTTCAGAATGCTCTTTAATTGCAGTTGAATGATAAATCCTAGCAACAACAACTCCCAAATGTCAAGGTCTATTTTCCCAAACTCACATTTGGGCATATTGCGTTTTCATGCCAAGTATGGTCCAGATCCATCATGGTTTGAGTCCACAGTGCTCTCTGGATGTAGTTGAACTACAACTCCAAAACTCAAGGTCAATGCCCACCAAACCCTTCCAGTATTTTCTGTTGGTCATGGGAGTTCTGTGTGCCAAGATTGGTTCAATTCCATCATTGGTGGAGATCAGAATGCTCTTTGATTGTAGGTGAACTATAAATCCAGCAACTACAACTCCCAAATGACAAAATCAATCCCCTCCCCAACAGCACCAGTATTCAAATTTGGACATATTGGGTATTTGTGCCAAATTTGATCCAGTGGATGTAAACATATCCTGCACATCAGATATTTATATTATGATTCATAACAGTAGCAGAATTCCAGTTATGAAGTAGCAATGAAACTAATTTTATGGTTTGGGGTCAACACAACATGAGGAACTGTATTAAGGGGTCGCGGCATTAGGAAGGTTGAGAAACACTGATCTAGTGATTCCTAGAGACATGTTCTCTCTTGAAATCTCTGGGTCCTCCAGCACAGTGTTTCCCAACCTTTTTTGAGGTTTACAAAATCCTGGGGCACACCACCAACCAAAATGACACAAAATGACACTAACACAGTAATACATATAGTTAATATGTTTTTAAATGTATTTCTACACTCAGTGTGAAACCTGGGCCTGTTTTGATGAGCACAACATAGATATCCTGGCAGGAATGGCAGAAAGACACAAACTTCCCACACAGAACTCCCATAACCAAGAGAAAATGCTGTAAGAGTTTGGTGGGCATTGACCTTGAGTTTTGGAGTTGTAGTTCACCTATATCCAGAGAGCACTGTAGACTCAAACAATGTTGGATCAGGACCAAACTTGGCATGAATACTCAATATGCCCAAATGTGAACATAGATGGAGTTTGGGAAAAATAGACCTTGACATTTGGGAGGAAGGCTGAGGAAGGCTGGCGAGGGAGTCTCTCACAGAATCCCGCCTGCCTTTCCTTCCTCCGAGGGCCCTTCTGCCAGGCCCAAACCTTTCCTCCCGCGAAGGAAGGCACCTTCCCCTGTTTGGGATCTTTCCTCCCTGAGGGGCTTCAGGGGGGGGGGGGGGCAAGGGGAAGGGCACCCCAGGGTCTCACCTGGGACGCAGCAGGGCCGAGCCGGGGCGCCTCCAGAAGCAGCTGGCTCTATTGCTTCCTTCACTGCCGCAGGAGGAAGGTGAATGCGTCTACCACCCCCGGGACCTAGTGCACATGCGTCCAGACAAGCACACGTCCACTTCCGCTTCCGTTCCCCGCCCTCCCTCGATTGGAGGCTGGCTGGGGAAACGGCCAAAGGAGGCGGCGCCCCAGCCCCTTCTTCTTCGCCGCCCGGCCCTTCCTACTCCTACTCCTCCCCCAAGCAGCAGCAGCAGGAGTTCGGCAGGAGCGGGGAGAAAGGGGGGAAGAGAGGTTTTTCCGCGGCACACCAGGCGATCGCTCACGGCACACTAGTGTGCTGCGGAACAGAGGTTGCGAAACACTGCTCCAGCATGACTAGAGGAAGTTGATTATAACGTCACAGTGGAAAACCTTCCTGGAGAGAATATTTGCAATCAAATCTGCAAAATTCAAAAACTGTAAATGGGACAACTGTATAGGAATAGTGCCATGTCTTATCTTGATTTTTCCAAGGGAGTGGATGATATTTACACTTGGAAGGAAGCATGGAAGAAACATAAAATCTTCATTTGCAGTCTTGCATCCCCATCTTCAAAGCGATTCCATCCGGCTGTTAAACTGGTCAAACGAAATACAAACCCACACTAGATTGCAATCTTAAGTTTTCCGATGTCACTCCCTTCACGTTGGCCCCTCGCCTTCAATAAACGTGTAGCCTTGCTCCCTTTGTGTGAGAAAGGAAAGGAGTCGATGCCTGTATCTTCTTTCTTGCCTTTTGAGAAAGTTTAATTTCTCCGAGCTGATTATTTATCCTCGTTTTTGAGCTCTTGCCCAAAACAGTATTTTATTGCTTATTTGTAAAACATTTGCATCTGGAAGACTTTAAATGTGGTTTTTTTTCTTCTCCCCATTAGGCTGATGTGTTTGGAAAAAATGATGCAAGACATGCTTTCTTTTCAAAATAAAACAAACAAAACCCTTACAAATAGGCACGAGTGCTGGGTTACAGAAAAAGGGACAGGTTTGATCCAGATAATGGGAAACTCCTGGAGAAACTGGAGAAAGGAGGATCTCACCCTGCCCTAAACTGGCACCATGCAGAGCTGGCAAGGCAAGGCCTTGACGGAAGAGGCTGGATCATGAAAAGGGATGAAACAAATGGTTTGTATCTAATGAGAGTCTAAACAACCATCATGGATTATTTGGTTATTATTTCATATGTTTGCAGCCTGCATGCTTCAGAGAGGATTGGAAGAGAACACTCCCTTATGGCATTCAAGAATTGGAAGGAACCCCAAGGGCCATCTGGTCCGACCCCAGGAATAAAATAATATAATATACTTTATTTATATTTTGCGCTATCTTCCCGAGGGGACTCAGCACGGATGACAATACACATATATAGCAAACATTCAGTGCTGTTATACTAACAGCCGACGTTTGATGGCGTGGCACTTTGCCCGTAGCCTCTGGTTCAGAGCTTAGGGGTCAGGCTGGACCCCCAGCTGTCTATGGAGGCGCAGATTGCCTGCGCCTGCAAGACAGCGTTTTACTATCTGCAACAGGCAAAACGTCTGGCTCCTTACCTCTCCCGCTGCGACCTGGCCACGGTGATCCAAGCCATGGTCATCTCGAGGCTCGATTACTGTAATGCGCTGTACATTGGCCTACACCTGTCGGCGATCCGGAAACTCAAGCTGGTGCAGAACGCAGCAGCGCGCCTGCTCTCAGGAGCCCCAAGATCTGCGCATGTGACTCCATTACTGCGCGAACTGCACTGGCTTCCTATTGAATTCCGGATCTCCTTCAAGGTGCTAGTCTTAACTTTTAAGGCCTTGTATGGTTTGGGGCCAGTGTACCTGAAGGAGCGGCTTACCCCATACGTCCCCAGAAGATCACTGCGCTCAGAGGGGCTCAACCTACTGGAGGTGCCTGGTATCAAGACCTACAGGCTATCGAGCACACGGCAGAGGGCGTTCACGGTGGCTGCGCCGAGCCTCTGGAACTTGCTGCCGGAGGAAGAGCCCTACGGGGCTTGATGGCATTTTGCAAATCCGTAAAAACTTGGTTGTTTAGGCAGGCATTCGGCTCTGACTAATGCCTGCTATAACCTGCCATCCTGCCGCCTGCACTACCGCCGTCCTACTGGGATTTTATTTTGGGAGCGGGGTTAACTGTGTTTTATAATGCTATTTTATGTGTTTTAATGTGTTTTATCTGGTCTTTTAATGCTATTTTATGTGTTTTTATCATTGTAAACCGCTCTGGGCTCCGGAGAGAGCGGTCTACAAAACCGAATAAATAAATAAATAAATAAAAATAACAAGGACAGACAGTTTATAAACAGAGGTAAAAGCTTCCCATCTTTTTCCATATTCGGCATCTGGAGGCTGTGCTTGACTCCAGCCACAGGGGAGTGCTGACACTCCCTCTTCCATGCCAAGGAGCTTTGTTGTCATTAGACACTCTCCTGATCAAATTGCCAGCATGTCCGCATGGGTGTTTTCTACCTCCCCGCCAAAGTGGTACATATTTATCTACTCACGTTACTGTTTTCGAACTTCTAGGTGAGCAGAAGCTGGGCTGACAGTTTTATTTATTTATTTCGGAGCTCACCCCAACCTGAGCTTGAACTGTGAGCTTGAACTGTCCTTTCGATCGGCAAGATTTTCTGCAGCTGGCGGTTTAACCCTGCAACAACAAATATGGAAGGACAAACGACAAGGTCTGGCCCAAGGTGAGGCCAGACTAGAACACACACAGACCCTCACATGCACAATTTATTATTTATTTCATTTATTTCTTACCCGCCCTTCTCTACTCTTGAAGGGGGACTCAGGGCGGCTAACAAAAAGGCAACAATTTGATGCCGCATACACAGGAGACAGAACAACACATAAAATACTGCAAAACAGAGTAAAACAATCAAATATCAATAACCACATGATCCCCGTTCCGCACTCATACGCTGTCCAAATCCACAGTCTGCCTCAACAATCCTGTCATTATTCAATTGTCCGTCCACTGCCCCACATTAATCATACGCCTGGTCCCAAAGCCACATCTTTAACTTTTTTCTAAAGGAAAGGAGGGAAGAAGTTGACCTTATTTCGCTGGGGAGCGAGTTCCACAGGCAAGGGGCCACCACCGAGAAGGCCCTTTCCCTCGTCCCCAACAACCGTGTTTGCGACAAAGGTGGGATCAAGAACAGGGCCTCGAACAGGGCCTGGAAGATCTTAAATTTTGAGGTGGGACATAAGGGGAGATACGTTCAGACAAGTAAGCTGGGCCAGAACCAGATAGTGGGAAGCTACCACTGTATATTCCCCTTTGCTGCCACCACATAGTCATTAAGGTTTCTTATTCTGCCACCAATTTATTATTTTATAGGCCACCATCTTCAGAATATCCCAGAAGCCACACAAACTCTTCAGGTGTAATAATACGTTGTTTATTTTGTTCTTGGAGAGTAAATAAGCATAGCAGTTTCAATAGATTAACAAGCTTCACTTGGACAGAGAACAGCCATATAAATTGAGCTCCTTAAACAAAGTTCCCCACACAGGGATTCAAACAGAATCTTTTGAACTATTTGGATCTTTCTTCCACCCACAGCACTCTAATCACTATAGAGGCCTATTAACGAATGAACGAATAAACAACAAAAAGATCTCCCTTTAACCTTCTCAAATTCAAGCTAAACATGCCCAGCTCCTTCATAAGGCTTAGCTTTCAAGCTTTTGACCATTTTGGACACCCTTCCCTGGACATATTCCAGCTTGTCTATATCCTTCTTGAATTGTGTCCAGAACTGGATATTTCAGGTGAGATCTAACCAAAGCAGTGGGACTATGACTTCACTTGAGGGATCTAGACACTAAGCTTGTATGGATGCAGTTGAAAATTGCATTGGCTTTTTTAGCTGTTATGTTACACTCTTGCATTGTGTTTAGCTTGTGGTCTCTCAAGACTCCTAGATCCCTTTCACCGGGACTATTTCCAAGCCTGGTGCCAGATGTTGAACTGCAGTCTGTAACCATTGGCTTTACTGTCCAGGGTAGATGGGGTTTAAGTCTAACTACCTCTGGAGGACCATAGGTTGCCTACTTCATATGTCCTACTTTAGAGAAGAAAGTCCTCTATCTGAAGGCATCTTCCATTGGATGAGACCTGTCCTTTGCCTTGAAGCACACATTGCTGCAGCTAGACCAACAACTTGCTCCCTCGACCCGTGCCCCTCCTGGCTTGTTAGATCTTGCTGGGAGGGGTTACGTGGACCTCTGTTGAATATAGTAAACAGCTCCCTTGAGCAAGGAGTTTTTCCAGAGAGTTTAAAAGAGGCGATGGTAAGCCCGCTGCTGAAGAAACCGAGTCTAGATGGCTCGGTCCCCTCCAATTACCGCCCAGTTTACCATTCCTGGGCAAGGTAATTGAGAGGGCAGCAGCGGGACAGCTGCAGTGGTTCTTGGACGACTCTGCCGAATTAGATCCCTTCCAGTCCGGCTTCCACTTTGGGCACTGGACACAGATCGTGCTGGTCTCTATCACAGACCATAAAGCTGCCAGCTGGACCAAAGTGGGTCAGCGCTGCTCATGTTTTTGGACCTCATGGCAGCATTTGGCACAGTTGACCATTCTCTATTGATCCACCATTTAGCCATGATGGGAGTGAGGGGGTCCGCTCTTAAATGGGTGGCCTCCTTTCTCTAAGAACTGCAGACAACGGGTGGAGAGGGGAGGGATGGTCTCGGAAAAGGTTCCTCCTTAATTGTGAGGTCCCCCAAGGAGCTATCCTCTCTCTATTATTTAACATCTATATGCGTCCACTTGCCCAACTGGTGCGTAGTTTCGGTCTGGAGTGTCATCAGTATGCTGATGACACCCAGCTGGTGCTGAGGATGGAAGGCCGGCCAGACTCTGTACCCGATTATTTCCATCAGTGCCTGGAAGCCGTGACTGGGTGGCTACGGGCCAGCAGGTTGAAGGTGAACCCGACGAAGACTGAGGTCATGTGGCTGGGTCGTCCCGGTGGGGGGGGGGGGGAGCTCCAGCTGCCAATAATGGATGGTGAGGTGGTTAGTCCATCGCCGCTGGTTAAAAGCCTGGGGGTCCAACTGGACCCTCTGCTGACGATGGAGGTTCAGGTCTCCACCGTGAGCAAAGCAGTGTTTTTCCATCTGCGCCAGGCGAGGTGGCTGGCACCCTACCTTTCCGGTGACAACCTAGCTGCGGTAATCCAGGCCACGGTCATCTCGAGACTGGACTACTATAACGCCCTTTACATTGGCCTTACTTTGTCGGTAATCCGGAAACTGAAGATGGTGCAAAACGCTGTGGCTCGACTGCTGGCTGGAGTGACACTAACATGCCACATCACACCAGTCCTCCAGCGTTTGCACTAGCTTCCCATCGAGTACCGGATTGCCTTCAAAGTGCTGGTGTTAACCTTTAAGGCCTTGCATGGTCTGGGGCCAGTGTTTCTGAAGGACCGTCTCTCCCTGCACATTCCCCAGAGACCACTATGGTCCATGGACCAAAACCTATTAGAGGTTCCACCACTCAAGATTTGCCGATTGTCATTGACTCGGCAGCGCACCTTTTCTGTAGTAGCGCCTACCCTGTGGAACGCCCTCCCAACAGAGGCACGAGTAATAATGGAGTTACAGGCCTTTCGGAGGGCCTGTAAGACCACCCTGTTCCACCAGGCGTTTAATCTCTAAGATTGTGCTTTTCATTCCGGTCCTAATCTGTTTTTATTCTGTTTTCAACTACGTTGTGTTGTGTATTCATTGTTGTGAACCACCCTGAGCCTTTTTGGGAAGGGTGGTATATAAATCGAAATAATAAATAAATAAATTGTATAAATAGCCTCAAGAACTCTGCCGGGGCATAAATCTCAGCCCAAGAATAAATGTGACTTCATGGCTTCAAAGCAGATGACAAACGTCACCCTAGGAAGCTGAATTCCTGTTCGGATGTCTTGTTTCCCAGGCTCGTTGTGTTTATTTTGAGAAATGTTTGCTTTGCTTAGATCTTGACTCTCCCAATGGGAAGATTTCCTCCTGCTTTTCCATACTCAGTACAGTCCATGTTGTTTTTCAAACCAGAAGTCACTCAACCGGACCTCAAGGTCTCGGGATCAATGGGAGGACTCTCAGGGTGAAAGCATTACCTTGAAAATTGGGAATGAGTAGACATTTTTTTCCCTTCCTTTTAAAAAAGACTTGCTGTTATTTCGTGGAATATGAGTCTGTGATTATATGGATTGGAAGAGATCCCCAAGGGACATCCAGTCCAACTGCAAAGGAGCACACCATCAAAACATTCCCAACAGATGGTCATCCAGTCTGTTTAGAAGTCTCCAGAGAAGCAGACTCCCAGGCATAAGCATATTCCGTTGTGAAACAACTCTTACCATCGGGAATCACTTTCTGATGTTTAGATTAAGTATCTTTTCCTGCAATTTCAATCCATTGCAGGAATGCTTACTCCGTCCTTAATATGACATTCTTTACAACATTTAAACATAGTTTAACTTTCTCTTCTCCAAGCTAAACAACGCTTTAAAGTATCCTCCTTTTGGAGGTTTTTAAACAGGCTGGATGGCCATCTGTTGGGAGTGCTTTGATTGTGTCTTCCTGCATGGCAGAATGGGGTTGAACTGGATAAGCCCTTGGAGCCTCTGAACTCTAAGGTAAAGGTAAAGTTTTCCCCTTGACATTAAGTCTAGCTGTTTTTGACTCTGCTGGGTGGTGCTCATCTCCATTTCTAAGCCAAAGAGCCAGCGTCCGTAGGCGCCTCCAAGGTCATATGGCTGGCATTACGGCATGGAGTGTTGTTACCTAGCGGTACCTTTGAACTGCTAGGCCGGCAGAAGCTGGGGCTAACAGCAGGAGCTCCCCCCGCTCCCTGGATGCGAGTCGCTGACCTTTTGGTCAGAAAGTTCAGCAGCTCAGTGGTTTAACCCGCTGCGCCACTGGGGGCTCCCTTCGAACTCTGGGAGTCTATTATTGGGCCTTGCTTTTTTTTTCATGCATATGCATTTCATGGAGTTTATGCATCAGGTCCGAGGGGACAACTCATGGTGTTTATATTGCCTGCTCGGTTTTTGCAATCTGCCTCATCACCAGCTTTCTCACTGGTCTGCTGGTGAAATACATCATGAAATCATTGGCATGATATAGACTGAGTCAATTGCTGGGAAAAATGGGCACAGCTAGAATTTTGTGCAGGATTTTGCAGACCTGACTCAGGGGTCGGACTGACATCATTACAACTCCTAAATTGTGGGTTGAAACACCAGAAGAGACTGGGGCACTCCCAAAGCCCTTTCTATACTGTTTTTTTTTTTTCGGGGGAGGAAAAGGAGGAAGGATAATGGAAGGAAGGAAGGAAGTGGGTAAACAGTATTTCTTGTTGTTTCTTTGTCAGCGTTGATGTAGAGATTGTCTGGTTTGCCTACTCTGGAACATGCAACGTATCATTGTCCTTCTTTAGGGGTCCCTTTCAAATTTATGATACTATATCTGTCATATACGTGTGTGTGTGTGTTTGAGCAGTCTTTCTCAACCAGTGTGCCGTGGCACACTAGTATGCCGTGATGAACCTCCTGCTGTGCCGCGAGAAAGGCTCTCTGCCCCCTTCCTCCCCCCCCCCCTCCTGCTGAACTCCTGCTGCTTGGGGGAGGAGGAAGGTCCAGGCAGTGGCGAAGAAAAAGAAGAAGGGACCGGGGTGCTGCCTCCTTCGGCCGTTTCCCCAGCCAACCTCCAATCCGCCATGACTCTCGCCCCTCGCTCGCTGAAGCCACGTGGAGGAGGAGCCCCACCCACTGAAGTCCGTCCACCGCTCATGCTCCTCCTCTGTAGGAGAGCTGAAGCTGGGGGGAGTGGGCGGGGCATGGCCCGGCCTGTAGGTGTGCTGAGGCGGGGGCGGGGGGGGCGGGGCATGGCGCGGCCTGGCTCTGCCCCCCTCCCGGCTCGGCACTCCCAGCAGCTGCTCCAGCCTTGAGGGGACAGTGCCAAGCCAGCATTGTGCTGGCTCTGGCACCGCTGGCTTGGCACTGCCCCCTCAAGGCTGGAGCAGCTGCTGGGAGAGGTGAAGCCGGGGGTAGGGGTGGGGCATGGCGCAGCCTGGCTCCGCCCCTCCCTGGCTTTGGCACTCCCAGCAGCTGCTCCCAGCAGGCCACCAACCCCCAACCGTTCTTTACTGTGTTAGAGTGTCATTTTGTGTCATTTTGGTTGGTGGTGTGCCCCCAGATTTTTTTAATGTTAAAAGTGTGCTGCGGCTCAAAAAAGGTTGGGAAACATTGTGTTTGAGAGAGAGAGAGAGAAAATCTATGGCTGGATGGCTCTTTGTCGGGAGGGCTTTGATTATGTTATTTATTTATTTAAAACTTTTATATTCCGATCTTCTCACCTCCGTAGAGGGACTCAGACCAGCTAACAGCAAAAATTCAATGCAACATTAAAAACATTATAAAACATCATACAGTAACAATCCATTAAAAGTACATGTAAAATAAATGCATATAAACCATTCGCCAAAATAAAATCATGTCCAGCTCAGTCTGCACATTGTGGTCAATATTTATTTATTTATTTGCCATGCTTCTATACCGCCTCTAAGCCCAAAGGCGACTCGAGGCGGTGAACAAGCGGCAACAAGTGCCCATATACAACACATCACAAGATAAAAAACAGTCATATAAAAACATATAAAATTAACAGTTAAAAACTATAAAATACAAAGTCTCAGCAAATCTCAATAACTTTAGTCACCAGGGCAATGTTATCTTGCCCTGGTGAAGAGAGTTGGACTGGATGGCCTTAAGGCAGCATTTCTCAGCCTGGGGGTCGGGTCCCCTGGGGAGGTCGCGAGGGGGTGTCAAAAAGGTCGCTAAAGACCACCAGAAAACTCTGTATTTTCTGTTGTTCATGGCAGTGATTTTCAACCTTTTTTGTGCCGCTGCACATTTTTTACATTTACAAAATCCTGGGGCACACCACCAACCAAAATGACACAAAATGACACTCTAACACAATAATACATATAGTTAATAATGGCTTTACAAGCTGACAGTATTCATGTTTCTGCCACAGTGTGGGACTTTTTGAATTTAGCTACAAGATTAGCAACAAGGTAGCTAGCTTTGAGGGCTCTCTTGTTTACCTTTGTGGTTTCTCTCAAAAGAATTTGCCTGTTTCTCATTGTTTGTATGTAAGTGTACAAAATAGTCCGTCGGCTTGTTTTGATCGGAAGGGCGTTTCGTTTGGAGATGGCGTTTAAGCTCGCTTGGCACCATGGCGCTATTGGACAGCTTCTCACCACACACCAAGCACAGAGGAGTCGGTGCCGTCGCATCCCTGTGAAAGTGAATCCAAATGAAAGATAGCTTTCGCTGTATTGTCTCGAGCTCACCGTCTTTTCTTTTGCCCACCACTCATGTTAGGGCCTTCATCTGTGTCATAATTTTGTCCAGGGCCCTGTTTGGCATTTGCATTTTCCCTTCTCAAAAACTTCTCCATCATTGTCACTCGCTTGTCTTGCTGTGATCCCAAATTGCCACTGTCAGTTGAAGCGCAGCTGCAGCACTAACTTTGTTTACTTAGCCACGTCTGAACGAATACAAGCTGGCGCGACCATAGCACTCTCATTTCACTTCTTAGGTGACGTGAGAGTGTTATGGTTCCATTTCTTAAAGGGACAGATGCACCTTATAGATGTGCCTTTATATATGCGCGTTTTTATATGAAGTTTGAAAATAATTTCCCACAGCACACTAGTGTTCCGCGGCACACTGGTTGAAAATCACTGGGTTATGGGACCCCTGTGTACCAGGTTTGGTTCAATTCCATCGTTGGTGGAGTTCAGAATGCTGTTTGATTGTAAATAAACTATAAGTCCCAGCAGGCCCGGATTAACCTTAAGGCCACCCTAGGCCATGGCCTCGGGACAGATGCACTTTTAGGGGCAGCAGATCCGGACCCCCATTTAAAAAAATCCCCCAAAATTAAAAAAATGATTTATTTTTTTAAACCTAGGTGGCCTCGGGCGGCACTTTTTTGGCAGCAGATCCGCCCCATCCCTTAAAAAATGATTTTCTGCTTCCTTTGCTCTGCTTGGCTCTGCTTTAGGAGGGAGGGAGGATCGGCTCCACCCCTGACTCCGCCCCTCCTCACCTCCGGCTCCGCCCCTGCCTCCTCGCCGACGTGGAGCTGATCCTCCCTCCCTCCCTCCTAAAGCCGGCCTGAAAAGGGCGATTTCGGCCGCTTCTCAGGCCGGCATGGTGGCTGAGGGAGGGAGGGAGGAGCAGCCGTGGGGAGGCCCCGCATTGGCTCCGGGGGTGGGGCTTTCCTTCCTCCTCCTTGCGCCGGCGAGGAGGCGGGGACAGGGAGGGGCGGAGCCGAGGGACGGGGAGAAGCCGCACCGCTGCCCCTCCTCGCGTGGCGTGACAACGCAAGGGAGGAGGGCCGGCGGCGCGGCTTCTCTCCGCCTCCTCCTCCCTGCCTGGCGACGCCAAGCCAGGGAGGCGGAGAGAAGCCGCGCCGCCGGCCCTCCTCCCTTGCGTCGTCACGACACGCAGGAGGAGGGGCGGCAGCGCGGCTTCTCTCCGCCTCCCTGCCTGGCGACGCCACGCCAGGGAGGAGGCGGAGATAAGCCGTGCCGCCGGCCCTCCCTTGTGTCGCGCCAGCCCCACCGAAAAGGGGTGGGCAGCGCACAGGACGCGCGGAGGGAGGGCGCCTCTTTCTCCTCCTCACCCCGCCCTCTTCCTTCAATCCGGCGAGGGGGCGGGGAGTGGCGGAGCCGGGGGAGGGGAGGGGTGGAGCCGGGGGGCGGGGAGGGGCGGAGGCAGACCCTTTGGCCTTGGGCAGCAAAAGGGCCTGATCCGGGCTTGAGTCCCAGCAGCTACACCTCCCAAATGACAAAATCATTTTTTTTAGTGATGGTCACTCCTTGGGTTAGTAAGGTGTCTTGTGGCCAAATTTGATGGCAATTGGTCCAGCGGTTTTGTCACTCAAAACAAAAAATATGGATGGATGGATGGATGGATAGAGATAGTCCCTCTCTGAGGACTTGGTTTGAAGGAACTTGACATCAGCTCATCTGATGTTAAGCTGGTTTAATGGATGAGACGTCATTGTAGCTGGGTAATCTCCAGTTGCAGGATTACCAGCATCCCATTAAAAAGTATTGCCTTGTTTGCCGTACGTCTTTAGCAAAACAAGCTTCCCTGAAAGTTAGATCTTTATCCAGTTTCGGGATTTGAGGCGCTTATCCTGACGCCAACTTCCACCTTTTCACAACATAGCTATTTTAAAACTAAGGCAAACAATGACGCAGACTAGTTAAACACGGGCCGGCTACCTTGGGTCAACGGGGTTGCAATGAGGGATGGGGTGAATGCCAAAGCTGGTTATAGAATCATCGAACCATAGATTTGCAAGAGACCCCAGGGTCATCCAGATTCAGACAGACAGTGCAATTCAGGGGCCAAACTGGCTAAGGATTGTGGGACTTGGAACATGCCTTCTGGTTCTTCTACCCACCCGGTACAAAAGTATTTTTGAAGACTCTGTCTTCTTTCCGACATGCTCTGCTTGGCATTTCCTTCTGAAACCAAACCTCTTCATGTGGTTTCCCTTTTCCGCCACCAGTCCCGTATTCCATTTCCCGTCATGCCTCTCCTGCCGCCTGTGACTCAGGTGTGTCTCTGTGCGCACAAGACTTCATGCACTTGGCCCGTCTGTTTCACATTGTTGTTTCCAGACTGTGTCTCTGATACTAGGCCCAGAGGGGAATTCCCTCTGTGATAGAATCATACAAACATAGAGTTGGAAGAGACTCCAAGCGCCATAGCGTCCAACCCCTTTCTACTATGGATTAAGACACAATCAAAGCCCTCTTGACAGACGGCCATCCATCCTCTAATCTTAAAACCAGGAGAAAACATGCTTGCCCATCCTCAATATGACAATCCTTTCTCCTGACCACAGTCTTGCCCAATGTGTTTTTTTTTCATGTCAGGAGCAATTTGAGAAACTGCAAGTCACTTCTGGTGTGAGAGAATTGGCCGTCTGCAAGAACATTGCCCAGAGGACACCCGGATGTTTGATGTTTACCATCCATGTGGGAGGTTTCTCTCATGTCTCCACATAGGAAGCTGGAGCTGACAGACGGGAGCTCACCCAGCTCCCCGGATTTGAACCGCCAAACTTTCAGTTGGTAGTCCTGCCTGCACCCATTGTGCCACTGGGGGCAACTGAAATTTTCCAGTTGTGCATCTGCCACTCACATTGGCTGAGGATGATAGGTATTGGATTCCAAAAGTTCTAGGAACCACCTCGTTACAATAAGCGATGTCTGTGGGTGCATCTAGACCAGGGGTGCCCATTAGGTACAGTAGATTGCGATCTACTGGTAGATCTCGTAGGGCGTCCTGGTAGTTTGCAGGCAGGGTGGGAGGAAGGCTCAGTCCCGCTCTGCAGGCTCCCGACGCCACACAAGTGCAGAAGGAGGTTGGACTGGATGGCCCTTGGAGGTCTCCTATTTTAGGAACCCATTGTTATTATTATTATTATCAGAGGCTGAATGGCCATCTGTGAGGAATGCTTTGATTGTGTTTTTCCTTATGGCAGAAGGAGGTTGGACTGGATGGCCCTTGGAGGTCTCCTTCTACTCTAGGAACCTATTGTTGTTACTATTATTATTAGTAGTAGTAGTAGTAGCAGAGGCTAAATGAATATTATCATTATTATGAATTAATTCAGGGGCTTATTATACTCACATTTAGTTGAATTCAGTCTTAAAATATATTATATGGCTCTCACTGAAATAAATTTCCAAATATTTGGCTTTTATGGCTCTCTGAGTAGTTGGTAGGTAGATCATTTTGACTTGGTTGTTTTATAAGTAGCTCGCATGCTGAAAAAGTGTGGGCACCCCTGATCCAGACTGTAGAATTAATGCAGTTTGACACCACTTTAACTGCCACGGCTCAGTGCCAATGGCTCCCCAGATGTTTCATCACTTCAACTACATTGCCTCAATGCTCTGGAATAGATCCACAAGCTTCTTTTCTGCTGCTCTGGCAATGACAACACAATGGATTCAAATTGTAGGGAGTTACACTGAACCATTAGGTAGAACGTCCTGATGATGAGAATAGTTTGGCAGTGCAATAAAGCACCCCAGAGTGTGGTGTCGTCTCCTTTAAGCAGAGACTGGATGGCCATTTATCAGGAGTGCTTTGATAGTATTTTCCTGGATTGGATTAGATGGTCTTTTGCTGTCTCTTCCAACTCTATGTTTCCATGATTCAACATGGACCTTTTTCAAGGGAGTTTCCATGTCAGTGATACAATAATAATAGTAACAACAACAATAACAATAACTTTATTTTTCTGCCCCGCCTCCATCTCCCTGAAAGTACTCGGACCAGTTTACATGGGGCCATGCCCAGCCTGATCTCCCTGGGGAGGGAGTTCCAAAGACGAGGGGCCACCACCAAGAATGCCCTCTCTCTCATCCCCACCAACTGTGCCTAAGACGGGTGGGAGTGAGAGAAGAACATCCCCGGAAGATCTTAAGGACCTTGTGGGCTCGTAGGGGAGGATGCGGTCATGAAGATTGGCAAGACGTGAACCGTTTAGAGAGCTTTATAGGTGACTAGCGGTCCCAGCCACGCGTTGCTGTGGGTTTTTTTAAACTTGGGGACTGTGTGTGTAGTCATGTATATGTGTATGTGTGTATATGTGTGTACTTATGTATATGTGTGTTTGTATATGTATGTGCATGTATATGTGTTGATGTGTGTAAGTACAGGTGTGTTTATGTATGTGTGTATGTGTATATTTGTATATTTCTGTGCATGTATATATGTGTGTGTGTATGTGTTTCTGTGTTCCTTTCTTCTCCCTCTTTCCTTCCTTCCTTCACTCCATCCTTCTATCTTTTCCTTCCTTTCCCCTCCCCTCCTTCCTGCTATCCTTCCTTTTTCCTTCCTTTCTTCTCCCCTCTTTCCTTCCTTCCTTCACTCCATCCTTCTATCCTCTCCTTCCCCTCCCTTCCTTCCTGCCTTCACTTTCCTTCCTTTCTCCTTCCTTCCTTCACTCCTTCCTTCTCTCCTCCTTCTCCTTCTTCCTTCCTTCCCTTCCTTCCTTTCCTTCCATCCTTCTTCCTCCTTTCCTTCCTTCCCCTTTCCCCTCCCCTCCCCTCCTTCCTGCTATCCTTTCCTTTTTCCTTCCTTTCTTCTCCCCTCTTTCCTTCCTTCCTTCACTCCATCCTTCTATCCTCTCCTTCCCCTCCCTTCCTTCCTGCTATCCTTCATTTTCCTTCCTTTCTTCTTCCCTCTTGCCTTCCTTCCTTCATTCCATCCTTCTATCCTCTCCTTCCCCTCCCTTCCTTCCTGCTATCCTTCCTTTTCCTTCCTTTCTTCTCCTCTCTTTCCTTCCTTCCTTCACTCCATCCTTCTATCCTTTCCTTCCTTTCCCCTCCCCTCCTTCCTGCTATCCTTTCTTTTTCCTTCCTTTCTTCTCCCCTCCTTCCTTCCATACATTCTTCCTTCTATCCTTCTATCCTTCCTTTCTTCTCCCCTCCTTCCTTCCCTCTCTTCCTTCTTTCCTTTCCCTCCTTCCTGCCATTCCTCCCCTTTCTGTATCAGTCCTTGCTCCCCTTGCCTCTTCTCCCTCCCTCTCTTCCACCAGCATTCCGACATTCTAAACTGCCAGAAGGGTGTGGTGTGAGGGATCATGGGAGTTGTAGTCCAGTGGGTTTTTTTTGTATTTTTGGTCATGTGGTTTAATTTTTTGGTTTTTTGGGGGGTGGTAAACATACCAAGTGGGGTTTTGTGTGTATGTGGGCTGATTTGGTGTCTCTGCCTTGGAAGGTTTCTCTGTTTGGGACGGTTGTTCCATGACGGGAACCCCTTTATATAATAGATAACCTGCACCTTGATTTGGGACCGGAAACGTATTGGCAGCCAGTGGAGCTGTTTAAACAGGGAGGTTGACTGCTCCCTGTAACTTTCTCCAGTTAACAATCTGGCCACCGACCTTTGTACCAACTGTAGTTTCTGAACCATCTCCAAGGGCAGCCCCACATAGAGTGCATTACAGTAGTCCAATCTTGAGGTAACTAAGGCATGGACCACCATGGTCAAGTCAAGTAGGAAATGATAATATGGATCTGATCCAGGTCTTACTCCAAACTTCAAAGGATCATTGAGCCAACAATGTCATGCAGTGGCAAAAAAAGCTAATGGGATGTTGGCCTGCATCAATAGGAGTCTAGTGAAAGTCATGCTACTCCTCTATTCTGCCTTGGTCAGACCACTTTATTTGGAATCACACTGTGTCCAATTCTGGGCACCACTATTGAAGGGAGATGTTGACAAGCTAGAATGTGTCCAGAGGAGGGTGACTCAAAGGATCAAGGGTCTGGAGAACAAGCCTTATGAGGTGTGGCTTAAAGAGCTGGGCATGTTTAGCCTGTGGAAGAGAAGGCTGAGAAGAGACGTGATGAGGGCCATGGATCAAAATGTGAGGGGAAGTCATAGGAACAGGGAGCAAACTTGTTTTCTGCTGCCCTGGAGACTAGGACGCAATGGAGCAATGGCTTCAAACTACAGGAAAGGAGAAATCACCTGAACATTAGGAAGAACTTCCTAACAGTGAGAGCTGTTCCAGCAGTGGAACTCTGCCACAGAGTGTGGTGGAGGCTCCTTCTTCGGAGGCTTTTAAGCAGAGGCTGGATGGCCATCTGTCAGGGGTGCTTTGAATGCGATTTTCCTACTTCTTGACAGAATGGGGTTGGAATGGATGGCCTACGACAGTGTTTTTCAACCTTTTTGAGCCGCGGCACACTTTTTACATTTACAAAATCCCGGGGCACACCACCAACCAAAATGACACAAAATGACACTCTAACACAGTAATACATATAGTTAACATGTTTTAAATGTATTTATACACTCAGTGTGAAACCTGGACCTGTTTTGATGAACACAACATAGATATCCTGGCAGGAATGGCAGAAAGACACAAACTTCCCACACAGAACTCCCATAACCAAGAGAAAATACTATGAGAGTTTGATGGGCATTGACCTTGAGTTTTGGAGTTGTAGTTCACCTATATCCAGAGAGCACTGTGGACTGAAACAATGTTGGATCAGGACCAAACTTGGCATGAATACTCAATATGCCCAAATGTGAACACAGATGGAATTTGGGGAAGATAGACCTTGACATTTGGCAGTTACCGTTTCTGGGATTTATAGTTAACACACAATCAAAGAGCATCCTGAACTCTTGCAACAATGGAATTGAACCAAATGAGCCGTGGCACATTTTTTACATTTACAAGATCCTGGGGCACACCACCAACCAAAATGACACAAAATGACAAAGTAATACATATAGTTATCCTGAACCTGGGCCTTGCAACAATGGAAATTGAACACCAAATGGAATTGGCATATTGAACTCTCATTAGCAACAGAAAGTACTGAAAGGGTTTGCTTGGGAATTGACCTTGAGTTTGGAAGCTGTAGTTCACCCACACTCAGAGAGCACTGTGGACTCAAACAACGTTATGTTATGTTGTTGTTTGTTTTCTATCCAGAATCACAATGTTGGAAGGAAGCTCACCACTTTAAGGTCCCTAAAACAGGCATGGGAAAACTTTGGACTCTGGGTGCTTTGGACCTCCCACCATTCCTAACAGCCTGAGGCCCTTTCCTGCTTAAATGGCTGAGGGAGGGAGGGGGAGGAAAAGAGCCTCAGGCTGTTAGGAATGGTGGGAGTTGGAGTCCAAAACACCTGGAAGGTCCAAGTTTGCACGTGCCAACTTTCGACAGAGACCTCTTCCTCCCCCTTCCCCTTCGTGCCCTTTCTTCCCCCTCCTGCTGAACACTTACTTTTTCTTTTACACTGCCGCTTCTGCCACCATTTTGATCCGAGGGGGCAGCGTGAGCGTGTTCAGGATGGGAGGGGGGAGGGAGGAAGAGTGACCCGTGTGGGTGCTACTGCGTAGACTTGCCCCAGAGCAAAGCGAGGCAAAGCAAGGCTGGGAAGAAGGGAGTCCGAGTGGAGAAGAAAAAGTGTTCGGCAAGAGGGGGAAGAAAGGGTATTGGAGGTTCCAATTTCCCACGTCACACCTGATGATCGCTCACGGCACACTAGTGTGCCACGGCACAATGGTTGGGAAACACTGGCCTACGAGGTCTAAGAGTGCATCCGGAAAGCCTCAAATGCGCTTCAGGATCCTGAATGTGCAGCTTTCCTTGGCTAGCCACTCTGACCCAGATCCACAACTTTCCAAGCCAGGAGCGGCCTTGTTCTGTCTCCAGCACACGAATGCGCTGCTGATTCACGGGTCATGCTCCTGGGTAGCGCCTCTTTCCATGACTAGAACCAGATGTGCCCCCACAGGATGTGAGCCCCATCTCACCCCATCTCCCCTTTGCTCTGCTGATGCAGATAAGGGACCTCGGCCCACTCCAAAGTCGCTGGAAGGAAAAGGATCATGTTGCCGGGTTGTTTGCTTTAACAACGCATCCCCGAGGAGTGGAGGAACGCATCTCAGAAAGGGAGGGGACCCAGCCTCGAGGCTTAGCCCGCATTTCCAACAGACTCATGGGCACCCCTTGGGGAAAAGCATGAACAAGTTGAGAAAAATCAGTTCTTTCCCTATTTAAGACACTGCAAAGGCAGGGCTGGGAAGCCTTGATTTGGCAGCGGCTTCCCATATTTCTTGACCTGTTGTCTGGGACCAGAGCTTTGAAGACTGATGGGAAAACAAGCCATGTGAACATCCAAAGAGTGCAGATTGCTCAAGCTGGAAAGAAAAGTTCCCAGCCATTCCACTTTCAATGGAAACCGACAATTTCAGTGTCTGTGAGTGCATCTATATAGAACGAATGCGGTTTAACACCACTTGAACAGCCATGGCTTAATGCTATGGAATCATGGGGAACATAGCTTTACAAGGTTCTTAGCCCTCTCTGCCAAATAATGCTGGTGCCTCTCCAAGATTTCATAGCATTGAGCCATGGCAGTTAAGGTTTGGTACCTCTTCAAACTACAAATCCCAGGATTCTATAGCATTGAGCCATGACAGTTAAGGTTTGGTACCTCTCCAAACTATAAATCCCAGAATTCCATAGCATTAAGTCGTGGCGGTTAAGGTTTGGTACCTCTCCAAACTACAAATCCCAGGATTACATAGCATTGAGCCATGGCGGTTAAGGTTTGGTACCTCTCCAAACTACAAATCCCAGGATTCCATAGCATTGAGCCATGGCAGTTAAGGTTTGGTACCTCTCCAAACTACAAATCCCAGGATTCTATAGCATTGAGCCATGACAGTTAAGGTTTGGTACCTCTCCAAACTACAAATCCCAGGATTACATAGCATTGAGCCATGGCGGTTAAGGTTTGGTACCTCTCCAAACTATAAATCCCAGGATTCCATTGCATTGAGCCATGACAGTTAAGGTTTGGTACCTCTCCAAACTACAAATCCCAGGATTACATAGCATTGAGCCATGGCAGTTAAGGTTTGGTACCTCTCCAAACTACAAATCCCAGGATTCCATAGCATTGAGCCATGGCAGTTAAGGTTTGGTACCTCTCCAAACTATAAATCCCAGGATTCCATAGCATTGAGCCATGGCAGTTAAGGTTTGGTACCTCTCCAAACTACAAATCCCAAGATTCTATAGCATTGAGCCATGGCAGTTAAGGTTTGGTACCTCTCCAAACTATAAATCCCAGGATTCCATTGCATTGAGCCATGACAGTTAAGGTTTGGTACCTCTCCAAACTACAAATCCCAGGATTACATAGCATTGAGCCATGGCAGATAAGGTTTGGTACCTCTCCAAACTATAAATCCCAGGATTCCATAGCATTGAGCCATGGCAGTTAAGGTTTGGTACCTCTCCAAACTATAAATCCCAGAATTCCATAGCATTGAGCCATGGCAGTTAAGGTTTTGTACCTCTCCAAACTACAAATCCCAGGATTCCCTAGCATTGAGCCATGGCAATGTAGATGTACCCTTGGTAAAGTTACTTCTATTGACTATTATAACAAGGCTGTAACAAGGCCAAATCATAGCATCACAGAATCCTAGAATTGGAAGAGATCCCAGAGGGCAATCCAGTCCAACCACATTTTGCCATGCAGGGAGACCAAATCAGTATCTTCACTCGAGGTGGCTTCTCTTCCAAAGAATGCGGGTGCCTCACCAAACTACAAATCCTAGAAATCCATAGCATTAAGCCATGGCGGTTAAAGTTCGATGTCAGAGTACATTCATTCTAACAGTACATTATTCCAAGCAACACCTTATAATTGGATGTCTACAGGAATTCTTCGAATTCTAGCTGGTTTAAAGGTGAAAAGGAACAACTCGGAGGTTAGACCACCAGTCATTTCTGACACATCTTTGCATCATTCCCTGGATTCCAACTGAATTCTTGCAGCAAAGTGGAAAATCTCAATGTCTTGCAATCCCTTGTGGGAAAACATCAGCATGATGAGTCCCTTCGGGGGAGAAAGCGCGGGTTATAAATAAAGTGTTATTAATAGATACACAACAAAATTATTACGTACACAGCAAACAAGATCACTGTCAGGCCCAGATTACCCATAAGGTCACACTAGGCCGTGGCCCAGGGGTGGGCAAACCGCGGCCCGGGGGCCGGATGCGGCCCTTTGGATGATTCTATCTGGCCCTCCTAAGAGTCCCTGGCTTGCCTCCCCTGCCTGGCCTCTGCATAAAACTCTCCAGAGAAGGGGACTACAAGGAAGCATTATTTTATTTTAGTGGTTTTTATTATTATTGTATAATAATTTTATTATAATAATAAAATAATATAATAAATAATATAATATAATGTTATATTATATATTATAATTTCAATATATTATAATGTCTATATATATACTATAATATAATTATGATATTAATACTAATGTGTTAATATTAATGATGTGTAATACAGTATATGGTAAATATAGTAAGTGAATAAATAAATAAATTATGTAGATTAGCATGTAGTTCCGCCTTTAGGTGCGGCCCTCCATAATATTTTTTGGCTCTCATGTGGCCCCTTGGAAAAAATAGTTGCCCACCCCTGCCGTGGCCTATGGGCGCAGGCCTAGGGGGGCGCCAGATCAAGGACCAAAAAAACAAACAAAACCACAATGTGCAGCCGCATTATGACTTTCTCTCTCTCGGGAGAGGGCGGGGGGAGATCGCTGCGAGGGGGGGGGAGGAGGGAATGGTGCCCCCCCCCTCGCCATCGCCCCCGCCCCCTTGTCAAGGCGATCGCGGGGAGGAGGAAGGGAAGCTCCGCGCCCAGGGCACTGCTGGGCATGCGCGTGCGGCAGGAGGGCACCTCTGCTACCTCTGCTATGTTCCTGGGTGCCGCGCATGGCCGGCAGCGGCCGCGAGGGCTTCCCTTCCTTCCTCCTCGGGAGGAGGAAGGAAGATAAGCTCCTCGGGCCGCTGCCGGCCATGCGCGGCACCCAGGTACATGGCGAAGGAAGCAGAGGCGCCCTCCTGTCACGCGCACAGCTTCCCTTCCTCCTCCTCCTCCCCGTGACCGCCTTCCAGTTGTGGTGACGAGGAAGAGGCAGAGGGTAGCTCCACCCCCGGTGCCGCTGCTGCGCATGCCCAGCAGCACTCCGGGGACGGAGCTTCCTTCCTCCTCCTCCTCCCTGCGACCGCCTTCCGGTCGCAGCGACGAGGAAGAGGCGGAGGGAAGCCCCACCCCCGACGCCGCTGCCGCGCATGCCCAGCAGCGCCCCGGGGGCGGAGCTTCCAAAGTTTGGCCTAGGGCGCCAAAAGAAGTTAATCCGGGTCTGATCACTGGATCATTGTACTGGATCACACGTCGGACACTTCCCAAGTGTCTTGGACTGTGTGATTTATCGGCGTATAACGTGTGCAGATTCCAGTAGAGTGGCCTTTTGCAGTTGACAGAAGGTAATTTTGTCAGTGTTGGTTATGTTTAAGTGCAGGCCAAAGTCTTTAGGCACTGCACCCAGTGTGCCAATCACCACTGGGAACACCTTGACTGGTTTGTCCCAGAGTCTTCGCTGTTCGATCTTTAAATTCTCGTATGGTGTCAGTTTTTCCAGTTGTTTCTCTTCAATCCTGCTGTCACCTGGGATTGCAACATCGATGATCCATACTTTGTTGATGTCAAACTGCCTTTAAGTCTACAGCACACATCTATGTTATTTCTGATCTGTGGCAACCCTGAAGCAACCTAGCGCAGCAAGCCACACTCTCTCAGCCCATTTGGAAGGCCAGGGCAGTCTTCCTCTGGATTAATCCTGCCAAGAAAACCTCAGACTGCCATAAATTGGAACCAGATAGAAGGCATCCAACAATAGTCGTTTGAACCTCAACAGCCTGTCCCAAAATGAAAGAGGCCTCGGAGTTCAAGCTACTGTTGCTTGCGAGAGAGTCATGGACTCGTAAAACAAAATAGCTGCACGACTGCTCAGACCCAAGGAACTCATAAACTTTCTTGGAAGTTCACATCAGGATTGATTTAGCATCCCTTTCTCCATTTCGTCTCATTTGGGGCAGCTTTTTCCACTGCTTTTGCTGTCTGTCTGTCTGTCCGTCCGTCCGTCCGTCCGTCCGTCCGTCCCTCCTTCCCTCCCTCTCCCCCCCTCTCTCTCTCTCTCTATCTATCTATCTATCTATCTATCTATCGCTGTATTCCAGAAACCAAAATCTCTGCACATCTGCCTTAACCACAAAAGAGAAGACTGAAAGGCAATAGGACAACCCAAAGGGATACTCAAGAGCAGTGTTTCTCAACCTTTTTTGAGCCATGGCACACTTTTTACATTTGCAAAATCCTGGGGCACACCACCAGGGGCGGTCCTACAAGATAGGCCAAGTAGGCGGCCGCCTAGGGCGCCATCTGGGAAGGGGGCGCCATCCTGGCCGCATGGGGCGCCATCCTGGCCCTGCCGATGTTCCTCAGACAGTGCTGCAGCTGCCTGCTTTTTGACCCCGGCCTTGTGCGCTCCAACGCGCTTCTGGGCACGCGGAGGTTTTTCACGCAGGCGCAGTTGCTCTGGAGCTGAAGTTGGCGCAGGAGCAACTGCACATGCGCCGAAAACCTCCGCACATGCCCAGTAGCCCCTTGCGCAGAAGCCTGTAAGCAAAGCACTCCCTATCGGGCAGGCAGGGAGTGCTTCCCCTCCCTTTGTCTCCGCCGCGCGCGCGCGTTTGCAGGGAAGGAGAACAGAATCAGTGAAGGAAGTGTAAGTGAAGGAATGAATGAAGGGCTTTCCTCCTCCTCCTCTGTGACCTCTTCTCTCCCTTCTTCCTTTCTTCGGCTCTATTTCTGTCTAGACCTGAGGGGCCTGAGGCTATGAGGAGTTGTGGGAGTTGGAGGCCAAAACACTTAGAAGGAGGGAGGGCGGGCCCAAGTTTGCCCAGGCCGCTGCCTGTATTCGACCTCATTTGAACATTTTGGCTGTTTTTCTATCTACATTTACATTGGGATCCTAATTTTGGACTTATGGGAGACTCCTATGAATTATGAGAGGGTGGAAGGTAATATATTCTGATTTTGATGCATTTACATTGCATTTCTTGTTGATTATTATACAGTTCTGCTTAATATTGTCATACAATATAATACAAATACAATATAACAATAGAATAATGATATATTTTATATTACATGTAATATTACAAACAATATTGCAGTATAGTGGTATTGTACAAAATAGTAATATATAATATTTTATTTTACTTTATTTTGGGTTATTTGAGTTTTATAGGAGTAATGAAAATATTTAGTGGAGGATAATTTTATTTAAATAAATAATTTTATTATTTTATAATAATAACATAATAAAATGTTACATTATATTATAACGTCAATATATTATAATATAATTATATTGTAATGTAGTATAATATAATTATGATATAATATAGTATGAGTATGGTATAATATATTGTATATACATTGATACAATATAATACTACTAATGGCATTGTGATGATATAATTGTATATTTGTTTTACATGGGGGGCGGCAAAATAATGTTTTTTGGGGGGGGGCACCAAAATAATGTTCGCCTACCATTTAAAATTACCTTAGACCGCCCCTGCACACCACCAACCAAAATGACACAAAATGACACTCTAACATAGTAATACATATAGTTAATATGTTTTTCAATGTATTTATACACTCAGTGTGAAACCTGGGCCTGTTTCGATGAACACAACGTAGATATCCTGGCAGGAATGGCAGAAAGACACAAACTTCCCACACAGAACTCCTATAACCAAGAGAAAATACTATAAGAGTTTGGTGGGCATTGATCTTGAGTTTTGGCGTTGTAGTTCACCTATATCCAGAGAGCACTGTGGACTGAAACAATGTTGGATCAGGACCAACTTGGTATGAATACTCAATATGCCTAAATATGAACGCAGATGGAGTTCAGGGGAACTAGACCTTGACATTTGGGAGTTGTAGTTGCTGGGATTTATAGTTCCCCTACAATCAAAGAGCATTCTGAACCCCACCAATGATAGAACTGGGCCATACTTCCCACACAGAACCCCCAGGAGGCAAGAGGAGGTCTCTACTTGGGGAAAGGGAGGCGGGCCTTCCCAATGCATGGAGAGGGAGAGACCAAGTAGACAACAGGTGGGGAGGGGGGTGTTTGTAATTTTGTGCCTTTATCGAGGTAGGTTTCTTAGGATTTTTATACTTCAACACACTAGACTCTCCCCCCCCCCCTTCCTGGAGGTTCCAATTTCCCACGGCACACCTGATGATCGCTCACGGCACACTAGTGTGTCCCGGCACACTGGTTGGGAAACACTGCTCAAGAGGACCCAGAGGAGAGAGCCTTCTCCTCTGTGGCCCCCCGACTCTAGAATTCCTTGCCCGGAGAGATTAGGAAAGTCCCCACTCTGGAGACCTTCAAAAAACACCTGAAAACTCTACTCTTCCACTGTGCTTTTGGAGAGTAGTTATTTAATTTCTATCATTGCTCTTCTCAATGTCCCCGTTCTTGGAGTCTCTCCTGACGTTTTGCCCACATCTATGGCAGGAATCCTCAGAGGTGGTGAGGTCTGTTGGAAACGAGGCAAGTAGGGTTTATATATCTGTGGAAGGTCCACACCATGAAAGCCTTGTTGGTGTCTCATTCATAGGAGGTTTGGAAACACAGGTTTGATGGGCATCTGTCAGGAGGGTTTCGGTTGTGTCTTCCTCCATGGCAGAATTGGGTTGGACCCAATTGGATGTCTCTTCTAGCTGTGTGACTCTTATCAATGTAAAGAACCCAGAGCCTAACGTGCCGTTTTCCTTTATATCACAATATTGTAGCTCATTGCAACATGCAACCGCACCCAAAGCAGGGATTTCTCAAGAGATAGAGATGGATGAATTCTGTCCGACGGTTGGCCTGGGTCAGTATTTTAATCCTCAGGAATCTTGGCAGTTGCCACGGAGTTAGAGAAGTCTGTCTGCTGAAGATATCTCGCTGTGATTCATGGCCATATAAAACTTCAGGGAATTTGGGGTTTAACAGAAAGTTAATACCAACTGCGCGCATCACACGCAAGGCCTCCTGCTCAGGAGCTTTTCACTCTCTCCTCTGTTTGCGTTTGGCTGCAACTACACTTTAGACCAGTGGTTCTCAACCTTCCTAAGGCCATAACCCTTTAATACAGTTCCTCATGTTGTGGTGACCCCCAACCATGACATTATTTTCGTTGCTACTTCATAACTATCATTTTGCTCCTGTTATGAATTGTAATGTAAATATCTGATATGCAGGATGTATTTTCATTCACTGGACCAAATTTGGCACAAATACTCAATACGCCCAAATTTGCAAAATTGTGAGGTTGGGGGGAATTGATTTTGTCATTTGGGATTTATAGCGAGCCAGTAGGTTGAGGGTGAATCCGGCGAAGACGGAGATCTTGTGGCTGGGTCGCCCGGGCGGTAGGGATGTCCAGCTTCCGAGCCTGGACGGTGCGGCGCTATGCCCATCGTCTTCCGTCAAGAGCCTGGGGGTCCATTTGGACTCCCAGCTGACCATGGAGGCCCAGGTCTCTGCGGTCAGCAAGAGTGCGTTCTTCCATCTTAGACAGGCAAGGAGGCTGGCCCCCTATCTCTCCCGGAACGACCTGGCCACGGTGATCCAAGCCACGGTCATCTCGAGGCTAGATTACTGTAACGCACTTTACGTTGGCCTTCCTATGTCGGTGACCCGGAGGCTCAAGCTGGTGCAGAACACTGCCGCCCGGCTCCTGTCTGGTTCCCCAGCAGGTTGCCATATAACACCTATATTGCAGGATCTGCACTGGCTGCCGATTGAGCACCGGATTACCTTCAAAGTGTTGGTACTTACCTTTAAGGCCTTACACGGCCTGGGGCCAGCGTATCTAAGGGAACGTCTCACCCCATATTGCCCTTTGAGATCACTACGGTCGGAGGATTCTAACCTCCTAGAGGTGCCTGCGGTGAAACTTGCCAGGTTGACATAGAACGCCCTCCCGGCTGAAACACGGGCCATGAGGACCTCCTCCCATTTAGACGGGCCTGTAAAACCCACCTCTTTAAACAGGCTTTTTTTAATGGGTAGGCCCGGTCTACCCGCCGCCAATAATTCTGAGCTTTAGTACCTGTTGTACCATTGTTTTAATTAACCTTGTTCAATCTGTTTTTATTGTTACTATTGTTTTTAATCGCCCTCGACTGTGTATTGCTGTGCCTTGTGACTACTGTAAGCCACCGCGAGCCCCCGGGAGTTCGGCGGCATAGAAGCCGAAATAATAAAATAAAAATAAATAAATAAATAGTTTGCCTACAATCCAAGAGCACTCTGGACTCCACCAACGATGGAATTGAACCAATATTGGCACACAGAACTCCCATGGCCAACAGAAAATTCTGGAATGGTTTGGTGGGACTGAGGTTGAGTTTTGGAGTTGTAGTTCACCTACATCCAGAGAACACTTTGGATTCAAACAATGATGGATCTAGTAGAGTGCCAAACTTGGCACAAATACTCAATATGTTCAAATGTGAGCACTGGTGGAATTTGGGAAAAATAGACCTTGACATTTGGAAATTGTCGTTGCTGAGATGTATAGTTCACCTACAATCAAAGAGCACTCTGAACCGCACCAACAATAGAATTGGACCAAACATCCTTCACAGAACCCCAATGACCAACAAAAAATACTGGAAAGGTTTGGTGGGCATTGACTTTGCGTTTTGGGGTTGTAGTTCACCTACTTCTAGGGAGCACTGTGGACTCAAACAATGATGGATCTGGACCAAACTTGGCACGAATCCTCAATATGCCCAAATATGAACACTGCTGGAGTTGGGGAAAAATAGACCTCAACATTTTGGAGTTGTAGTTGTTAGGAGTTATAGTTCACCTACAATCAAAGAGCATTCGGAACCCCACCAATGATAGAATTGGGTCAAACTTCCCACACAGAATCCCCATGAGCAACAGAAAAGACAGTGTTTTCCGGTGGTCTTTGGTGACCACTCTGAAACCCCCTTGTGCCCCCCCCCCCCAAGAATCCTGACCACCAGGTTGAGAAATATTGTTGTAGAATCCATGCAGCTTGGCACCATTTTCACTGTCGTGGCTCCATGCTGTGGAATCCTGGGAGTTGTAGTTTGGTGAGGCAATGGCAACCCCCCATCAAGCAAACATTGCCCTCCGAAAAATCCCATCATAAGCCTGAAATGACTCAAAGCCCTTGGTTTAAGTTTTGATGACTCTGCTCTCCATAAATTAAATAAGGCTCCTATTAACTTTTGCATAAGTTGGGGGGGGGATCTGCCCCCATAAGGCTGGTTTTAATATAACTTTCTTTTCTTTGAAGGGAACAGGGAATCCGAGGCAAATGTAGTCTGACTCATAATAGTTACAGGAGGTCATAATAGCAAAAGTCTGCAAAGATTCATAATTAGGAGTCATTTCCTAGGAGAATTTTATTAGTAAGGGAGTTTTCTGACGAAACCATTTTGCACACATGCATATTATATACGTATATGCACACCCACACACTGCAATTCCCGAAAGAAGGGATTACTTTGCAGTCTCAATAAATCCCTGGTTCCATTTCCGAAATGAGAATCAATAAAGTTATCTGCACTATATGGTTTGGCTCTGTGCAACCAAATCCAGGGAATTGTAGTTTGGGTATTGTATGAACTTGTCTGATACACTAAAAACGTAAAATACGAGGGTTTAATAAAAAGTAATGCCTCCACCTTCGTTACTTGGGTTAGTATGGGAATGGTTTAATAAATCAAACACAGACATAATCCTCAGAATGTGCTCTTTAACTACCACTCTTCATTTTTCCACATAATCACCAGACAATTGGATACATTTCTGCCAACGATGAACAAGTTTTCTGAAGTTATCACGGAAGAAGTCGACATTCTGTTTCCACAACCAGCGTCTCAGAGTTCTCTCGATGTCTTCATTAGAAGCATAACGACGTCCCCGCAGATCTTCTTTCATTATTGTGAACAGATGGAAGTCAGACGATGCTAAATCTGGACTGTAAGGAGGATGCCGTGCGGTGGTGAGATCCAGTCTCTGAAGTTCTGCTGTGGTGCGCTTTCATTTCAGTCATCAGCATCCTGGGTACCCATTGTGCACAGATCTTCCGATAGCCAAGCAAAGCAATAATATGACTCACACGTTCTTGTGAAATGCCAATTATGCTTGAAATTTCTCTCTGATTGATACGATGATCATCCTGAATCAATTTGTCAAACTTTTGCTTGTGAAACGCGGTGGTTGCTGTCACAGGACGTCCAATTCTTTGTTTGTCATGCAAGTCAGGTGTTCCCACCTTAACATCTTTAAACTTACTCGCCCAACGATGCACAGTTCTCACATCAACACAATCACCATAAACAGCTTGCAGATGAATCTCCTTTGGGGTGACACCTTCTGCTGTCAAGAATTCCATGACTGCACGTTGCTTAAGTCGCATTGACTGACCGTCTGTGAAGGGTTCCATACTTCACACTTTAACAACACAACCGTTCAATGCTAAGGCTTCCCACCAAAATGAAACTGTAGAGGAGAGTCTATTGAACAAGCCAGTACCTGCCGCATACCAGTATTGCCAACTGTTGAGGAGTTATGAAATTGGAGGCATTACTTTTCATTCAACCATCGTAGGATTGCACTCTTAGGTTTAGCTCTCAATGAAGACATGAACCAAAGTCAGAGGATGGATCTACACCAGGCATGGGCAAACTTTGGCCCTCTCTACAGATGTTTTGGACTCCAACTCCCACAATTCCTAACAGCCTCAGGCCCTTTCCTTTTGCCGCTTAAGCCTGAGGCTGTTAAGAATTGTGGGAGTTTGAGTCCATCCTCTGACTTTGGCTTTTGTCTTTATTGTGGGAGTTGGAGTCCAAAACACCTGGACGCCCAAAATTTGACCATACCGGATCTACACTGTAGAATGAATGCAGTTTGACACCACTTCAACTCCCATGGCTCAATGCTATGGAATCATGGGAGTTGTAGTTTGGCGGGATAATGCTAAAGGCCTTGTAAAACTACAACTCCCAGGATTCCATAACCATGAGGTGAGGTGAAGGTGCATTCATTCTGCAGTGTATATAGAACCTACTGTTAGTAGAGCCTCACTTTCCTGTCAACTGAAATGTGTCCACAGTCAATTATTTTGTCTGCTTTGGACCAACGTTGTAAGAGAATTCTCAAGTCAAAGCATGCAAACTCCTTGGCATGCCTCGTCATTCTAAGTCTACTTATTATAATGAGGAAATAGTCTGGCTGGAGTAGCTTTCTCTTTAATTGGAACATGCAAATTTTTTCTACTCTTTGTGGTCTGTGCTTTCCAATTGCAATTCATACCATATGCTATTCCCTTTATAGGGCTGCGTCCTGTTTCCCCAGAAACTACAGCTGGATAGCAATCCTAAAAACTATTGCTTCTATATGGCACTAATATAGTTGTTCCCAACCTTTTTTGACCAGGGATCACTTGACCCAGGATCCCTTGACCAGTACATACGTTGACCAAGGATCACTTTGACCACGAACCACTTGACTGGGTACCACTTTGACCAGGGACCATATTGTCCAGAGTCCACTTGACCCAGGACCAGGGACTACTTTGACCAGGGACCACTTGACCAGGGACCACTTTGACCAGGGACCATTTGACCAGGGACTTCTTTGATCAGGGACCACTTTGACCAGGGACCACTTGACTCAGGACCAGGGACTATTTTGACCAGAGACTACTTTGACCAGGGACCACTTTGACCAGGGACCACTTGACTCAGGACCAGGGACTACTTTGACCAGGGACCACTTTGACCAGGGACTTCTTCCATCAGGGACCACTTTGACCAGGGATTGCTTGACCAGGGATTGCTTGACCAGGGACTACTTTGACCAGGGACTAGCAGTACTTTGACCAGGGACAACTTTGAGACCACTTGACTCAGGACCAGGGACTACTTTGACCAGAGACTTTGATCAGGGACCACTTATCCACGGACCACTTTGACCAGGGATCACTTGACCCAGGATCCCTTGACCAGTACATACGTTGACCAGGGACTAATTTGACCAGATCACTTTAACCAGGGATCACTTGTCCAGGGACCACTTGACCAAGGACTATTTTGACCAGGGACCACTTTGACCAGGGACTACCAGTACTTTGACCGGGGACCACTTGACCAGGGACTACTTTGAGCAGAGACCACTTGACCAGAGACAACTTTGAGTAGTGGCCACTTTGACTAGTGACCAGTTTGAGTAGTGACCATTTTGACCAGGGACCATTTTGACCAGGGACCAATTTTGACCAGGGACTACTTTGATCAGGGACTATTTTGACCAGGGACCACTTGCCCAGAGACCACTTTGACCAGCGACTACCAGTACTTTGACCAGGGACCACTTGACCAGGGACTACTTTGAGCAGAGACCACATGACCAGCAGCTACTTTGACCAGGGACCACTTTGATCACAAGACAAACCAAAGGTAAGAAAATCTCTGTCATTTATTACCACAATGTATGAATGCCCGGGTCATCCCCTTATAAAGCAATAAAAACCTTCAACTGTTCCGATTCAGAGGGATCGCCAGGAAAATGTGCAAAAGGTCCCATCAACCAAGGTGCTGATAGTTGATGCAGCCTACAAGGCATTGAGGTATCTATATTTGGATTTAAGGCAGGCAGAAAAGAAAGGTGTGCTGAGCAATAGAAGTCCTGGCAGGATTGGGATCAACCCCAAGATGAGTTCTTGCCATATCCATTTCATCAGGAAGGTGAAGGCAGACCAGAATAAAGAAGAATACACAAATATGGCCTAAGGAGCAACCATAGCATGGTGTCTAAGAACCTCTGGAATTTGTAACAGCAATCAAGGGGTGGCAGGAAGAGTGGTAAGCAGACACAGAAAACAATCTGGTAGCCTAGGAGGACATTGCAAAAAGGCGGAACAAACCATTTATGTACTCCTGACTTTGACACTTTTTCACCTGCTTTTAAACTGTCCCTGTTTCTCTTCCTTCTCCCCCTTTGTCCTCAGGTTACTTTAGTTACTGGAAACACGAGCTCACCATTGCTAGTGGGGTTGGATATGCTTCAAAAAATTAAACTAGCCCTAAAATGAGGTGGTGTCCTTGCACAGCATCAACCCCTCTATGCTGCCAATATCTGGACTGCGATGTGATCTCATGGTAAGGAACAATGGGGAGCTAGGACTTGCTGCAATCCTGGAAGAAGTTAGACCAACACATGGCTTCATTGGGCAAAGGAGAGGTTGAAATATCGGAGGCAACACTAAAAAAGGTATCCTGTAGCCAGTTCAAGGAAAGTGCCCATCCGATATTCTGGGAACCGATATATGTACGTGTTCTACTAGCAATGGCTCTGATCTTATGGGAATTTGGTTGTGGTTTGTTTTGGCGGGTTTTGGAATGTAAGAGTGAATAATCCACCATTTTGATCCACCAAACCAAAGGGAGCTCTGGGTATGTAAACACTGCAGTTGATTCTTCTCAGTCTATCTTTACGAGCTTCAGAAGGAGCTCTGAAGGACAGTCTTGGAGCAGTTTCTCAAAGGCATGATCATTCAGTGATGATTTGCTCATGAGAAGGATTTATCATGGATCCTGAACCATAGATAGAAGTTTTGTTATCACATTGTATGCTCTTCAGTTGAGTCTATCCCTAAACTGACCATGAGTTGTCCAGTGGAGAGTGGCTGAGGAACATCAATGCGTCTGGGATACTTGGAGAATCAGCGAACCTCCTATGCCTTATAGTGACGTCCAAACATGTGCCGACGATAGCAACAGAACATAGCTACTCCGATGACTACTAGTGATAAAAGCAGGGCCACCACTAGTAGTATCAGCATACTCATCTTCTTGCGGTCCTCTTTTTCACAGTCTTCCGGCCTGATATTGACCACATGCATTTCTTCTTCTTCATATCCAAAACTCTTGACATGCTGGCACTTGACTAGGTCCAAATTAGGGATCTCCACAGTGGCTTTATGGATCATGTGGGAGAGCCAGATGTTTCCACAGCAACTGAGTGGGTTTCCAGCTAAGTACAGATTCCGTAGGTTTTTCTCCAAAGCTGGGATCTTGCTACTTTTCAGATTGCTGAAGCTGTTGTCTTGTAGGTCGAGAACTTCCAATGAACAGCAGCCCTCAGTCCAAGGAGACAACCAGCTGAGCTGATTGTCGGAGAGATTGAGATATTTCAAGTTGGGGAAAAGGGGGAAATTGAGATTCAGAGTTGTCATGCCATTCCCATGTAAATCCAAGTATTCAAGAGAGAGTTCCAAGCCAGACAATGATTTGGCATCTATGTGAAGTCCCCAGTTCCTAGAGAGGTCCAAAGCTACCAGTTGAGTCCTATAGAAACCATACACTGGAATGGTCTCCAATTTGTTGTCTGACAAATACAAATGCTGAAGCTCAGGAACATCAACAAAGGAGACGCAACCATCTTCTTCAGCTGCAGGCCTTTGTCTGGCTAATCTTGATTGGAAGCTGCAAAGACTCAAGTTGTTGCTCCGGAGGTTAAGCAGCCAGAGGCTGGGAAGGCCCGTAAAGATGTTTGACCGTAGTGCTTGGAGATTGTTTTCCTGAAGATAGAACTCTTGTAAGTTTCCCAAGGTGTTGACGTCCACCTCTAGATCTTGTAAAGAGTTAGAATTGATGTCAAGAATGGCCAGTGAAACCAGCTCAGGACTTGCCACAAAAGTCTGAAGGCAATTTTTGCTGAGGTTCAGAAACTGAAGCTTAGACATGGAAGTGAAGAAGTCACTTGGGATGGACTTGATCTCGTTGTAACTCAGGTCCAAATGCAAGAGCTCAGGCAAGTGTGGAGAACTCGCATTGCTTTTTTGATCCTGACCCAAGAGAAGAAGAGATGGGTCTTCCCAATTGTAGTCCACATCCTCGCTAAGGGATTCCACCATAACAGACTGGAGGATATTCTTGGTTAGATTCAGATAGGCCAGCTTGTTGACCTGGGGGAGAACTGGGAAGCGAAGCAATTTGTTCTCACTCAAGTCCAACCAAATCAGGTTGAATTCATCCTTGGATTCAGTGGAATGGAAGATCTCGATACTATTCCGGCTGAGATCAAGAATCTGCAGCTGCTTCAAGTCGAAACCAGCGATGCAGGTGAGCGAATTCATAGAGAGGTTGAGTTTGGAGAGTTGCGATAAACTCTCAAAGGCTCCCTCTTCTATCTCCATGATCATATTGCTGTGAAGGTTCACCTCGATCAGCGAGGGAGAGCCCTGGAATGTCTTTTGGGAAATTTCGATAATGCTGTTCTCTGCCAGGGAAAGGTACTGAAGGGACGGTGCTTTGTGAAGGAAGTGTTCAGCCATCCCGTTATAGAGCCTGTTGCGAGACAGATCTAATGTCCTGACGTGGGGCAGGAGTCCAACCGACAGGTTGCTCTGAGCCATGCGATAGAGTTGGTTGTTGGCCAAATGGATCTCCTCCAAACTTCTCAGGCTGGCGAAGATCCCCGGCTTGATGAAACCAATGTGGTTGGAGTTTAAATCCAAATGTCGGAGAGAAGTGTAAAAAGTCAGGGGACTCTCTGTGATATTCTGAAGCTTGTTCTCAGAAAGGACAATTTTGTTTACATTTTGATGAAGCGCTGGAGGGATCTGATCTAGGTTCCTGCTGTTGCAAAAGGCATCCATGTTTCTCTGCAGGAAAACAAAGGAAAGAGAGAATGGACATCAGCAATGCCTGGGACATCCATGTTGCAGACAGATTAAATCAACAATAGCATCTAAATAATTAAAAACCCATTAAGATAGACATTTTCAAAGAATAAAAGGCAACTTCATTAAATGTATTTTTTTTATTGATTGACTTCACTTAAAAGGATGCTGGAGAGGATGCAGAGTATTAGGAGGGTGGGACCATATGTGGCTATTAAGTCCAAAGATACTAAAGTTTTGGGAAGAGGTCTTTACTTGAATAAGCCAAATGACAGGATAAAAGTTTACTTTTGAGGATAATTGCAGCTTATCTCCTTATTTAAAGACACAAATGAGAATACACAATTAATATTTAATATTTTGGTATATTTCTGGTATGTACTACTTTCTAGTATGTACTGATAGTCAAATTATGGGAAAGATGGATATTTAACATTATGGAATGAGTTTGATGGAATCTGGGGCATAACTTTATCTGAAAAACCAACATGCAAAATGGGATGTGGCAGTTTTATTTAGCTCAGTGGTTCCCAGCCTGTGGTCTGTGGATCACCAGTGGTCCCCAAGAATGAAAATATGATCCACAATCTCACCATTACTACACTGTTAACTCGAAACCACATGACAACGAGAGCAACTTGTCTCGCGAAACATAGTGCCAAGTCAACAAGGATGTCAGGAGGGGAAATTACTACTCCCATATCAGACCTAGATGATTAAATATGGTTTTATGTTGGTGAGCAGCAGGCCCGGATTAACAGTTTTTTGCGCCTTAGGCCACACTTTGGAATTACACCCCCTTTAAACCAACCTCTACCCCCCCCCCCACCACTCAGACCCACAGTTGGCTGGCTTTTGCCATGGTGCCTCCGGAGCAGAAGAGAAAGGTGAGTAGGGACCATCCCGCCACGTCCAAGGTCCCCATTCCCACCGGCTGGAAAGCTCCACTGTACTTTGAAGGTTTCCTCAGGAGGCTTGCGGAGAGTGCAGCGAGTGCAAACTCGCTCCATGCACGAGTGAGAGAGAGCGAGTGAGCGAGAGAGCAAGAGAGAGATGTTTGCTTGGCGTACGCTCCCGCAGACTGAGGGAGGATTCAGGTTGGGGTTTGTGCAGCTTTTGCTCAGCTGCTCCCAAAGGCAGGAGAGCCAGGTCTCTGGCCATGATCCTTCCCTCTTTCCCGGGGCTCCCTTTGGCCAAGCAGGCCGCCCCGGTTTGGTCTGAGAGCATAGGAGCGAGCCTGGGTTGGTGTGGTCTCATGCTGGAGACCTGGGAGAGGTCCACCCAAGCAACGCGCTTTCTCTCCCCTCTTCCCCCCCCCTCTCTTCCTTCTTTACTTTCTTTCCTCCTAGTTGCCTCCTACTCATCCTTCTTCCCTGCCTCCCACCGCCCTCTCCTGGACTCTGCCGCTCGGCTCTGGCTACAGGAATTTACAGTCTGCCGCCGGGGGAGCCGGGGGAGTTGCCATGGAGACGGCTTCCCCGGGAGCCAGGAGGTCAGGCCAGCCAGAGACCCACGGGCAGCCCAGAGAGTGAGAGACTTTGCCGGGAGAAGGAGCGAGGAGGGGCATGAGAAAGGGGGAAAGAGGGGCGTGGATCAGTTTTATATTTTTATGGTCTGTGATCTGCGCCCCTCCTCGGCATGCGCCCCTAGGCCATGGCCTATGTTGGCCTTATGGGTAATCCGGACATTGTGAGCAGGTGGAGACTAATGGGTGGCCATATGTTCTGTATCAGAAACTAGAGCTGATGTGGTCTATCCAATTGAATTTTCTGAATCATCACCCCAAATACCCAAACCAAATCTAAAGTTGACTAAAAACCAATTTGTAACCCTTTTGGTACAAATGTTGGAGAACATAAGAACATAAGAAGAGCCATGCTGAATCGGACCTCAGCCCATCTAGTCCAGCATTCTGTATCACACAGTGGCCCCCAGTTGTACACGGGGACCTCGAGCAGAAGGGAGGGCAAAACCCTGACCTGCTCCCGACCCCCCACAACCAGTACCCAGGGAAATCCTGCCTACCTCAACCAACTCCGAGGTGGCACTTGAATGTCCTTTTCAGTAACTACCGATACACTTGGTATCCATGAATCTGTCTAATCCTGCCTTGAAGTTGTCCAGGCTGACAGCCGTCACAACCTCTTCTGGAAGTGAGTTCCATAACCCAATGACCCTCTGGGTGAAGGAATATTTCCCTTTATTAGTCCTAATTTTCCTACCTTGGAGCTTCAGGGAGTGCCCTCTAGTCCTAGTGTTTTGTGACAAAGAAAATAGTTTTTTCTTTATTCACCTTTTCTATCCCATGCATGATTTTATACACTTCGATCAAGTCACCTCTTAAACGCCGTCTTTCAAGGCTGAAAAGACCAAGGCGTTGCAACCTGGTTTCATAAGGGAGCCGCTCCATCCCTTGGATCATCCCATGGAGAGTGGTCCCTGGCCAAAATGGTCCCTGGCCAAGTCGTCCCCGGTCAAAGAAAGGTTGGGAACCACAGATTTTGGTCCTCTTTCTGATCATTTTTGGAGCTAAAGCAAAAAGGGCCACTTTATATTCAACATAACAATTGGAATCTTTCTGCAAAAACAACAACAAACAAACGAACCAGTCCTCCACGAATTTTTCAAACAAAGAAAAATAATGGCCCAGCACTTCTTAAATAATCCCACGAAACAGGAAAAAGATCTTGTTATATTCTTGAGTCTTGTTTTCAGGAACGAAAGCAGAAAAGAGACATGCCTGTTAGCATAAGGCAGTGTTTCTCAACCAGTTTGCCGTGGCACACTAGTGTGCCGTGACCAATCATCAGGTGTGCCGCGAGAAAAGCTCTCTGCCCCCCTTCCTTCCCCCCTCCTCCTGCCGAACTCCTGCTGCTTGGGGGAGGAGGAGGAAGGGCTGGGCGGCGGCGAAGAAAAAGAAGAAGGGGCCGGGGCGCCGCCTCCTTCGGCCGTTTCCCCAGCCAGCCTCCAATCCGCCATGACTCTCGCCCCTCGCTCGCTGAAGCCGCGCAGAGGAGGAGCCCCACCCACTGAAGCCCGTCCACCGCTCATGCTCCTCCTCTGTGGGAGAGCTGAAGCCGGGGAGGGGGCGGGGCATGCCCCCCCGGCTTCAGCGCTCACACAGCTTTGCCAGCCTTGAGGGGGCAGTGCCAAGCCAGCTGTGGCAGAGCCAGCACAATGCTGGCTTGGCACTGCCCCCTCAAGGCTGGCGAAGCTGTGGGAGAACTGAAGCCGGGGGAGGGGCGGGACATGGCACGCCCTGGCTCCTCCCCCTCCCCGGCCCGGCACTCCCAGCAGCTGCTCCCAGCAGGCCACCATCCCCAGCCGTTCTTTACTGTGTTAGAGTGTCATTTTGTGTCATTTTGGTTGGTGGTGTGCCCCCGGATTTTTTTAATTTTAAAAGTGTGCCGCAGCTCAAAAAAGGTTGGGAAACACTGGCATAAGGAATATTAAAGATTAAGCGACCAATATCCCCAAAACTCCAAAATCTGAAATTGTCCACATGGGTGACTGAAATAGTGTCTCTTTCGCTCTCTGATGGTTCAGTGTATACAAATGTTATGTCATGTAGAAAACGAAAAGGGATTCCAAAATCTAAAGCACTTCCAGTCCCAATTGTTTTGGGCAAGGGATACTCAACCTGTTTTGGATCTTACACTATATGGACTCTTTATTCACTCGTACTTTTTAGTGGCTCTTATTAATCCTCAAACATTCCCAACAAAGCACTCCCAGGCTGCGCAGACTTCCATATCGCAAGCGGTGGTCCCTTTCCCCCTCCCCTCCCCTTCTGAGCTCTTTTTTGTACTCCTTCCAACTTCATCTGGGCCTCTCTGCTTCTGCTTTTGCTCTTATAAAACAAACATAAATTCTGATTTTTTTCCTCCACCTTTTTTGGCCCAAGGGCCACCATTTATTATGGGTATTCCCATATGGGATACAGAAGAATGTAGAAGGAAAACAGGATGTATGGCACCCATAGAGACCTGATATTTCACATGAACAGCTGGAGAGAATGGGTTGGGGTTCTGTAACCTCTTAGATTTCTCTAATTGGCCTGTGATATTCGGACTTACTTATGTTCGCTTGTGCAATTTAACTAAATTGGGGAGTTTCAAGGACTAGGAAGGAAAAGGACAGATAAGCAGGCAGGCATCTGGAATTGGAAGATGACTTAGAGTGCAGCTATACTGTAGAATTAATGCAGTTTGATACCACTTTAGCTGCCATGACTCAATGCTATGGAATCCTGAGGCTGGATCTACACTGCTATATAAAATCCACATTATATGATTTGAACTAGATTATATGACAGTGTAGACTCATATAATCCAGTTCAAAGCAGATAATCTGGATCCTTCCTCAGACCCATTTTACACTCTCATATAAAATCCAGATTACTTACTTTGATCTGGATTATATGGCAGTGTAGACTCATATAATCTGGTTCAAAACAGCATTGATCCTGCCGCAGGCCCATTCTACACTCCCATATAAAATCCGGATTATCCGCTTTGATAATCTGGATTATATGGCAGTGTAGAAAGGACCTGAAATTGTAGTTTGGTGAAGCACCGGTATTCTATGGCAGAGAAGGCAAGCGATTTATAAAACGACAACTCCCATAATACTATAGCCTTGAGCCATAGCAGGGAATAGGGTATCAAACTACATTAATTCTACAGCGTAGATGCACAGATCCACACTACCACATATCGCAGATTATCAAATGAGATAGTCTACCCTGCCATATAATCCAGTTCAAAGCAGATAATCTGGATTTTATATGGCAGTGTAGTTGGGACCTAAGACAAAGTTTAGGATTGCCATTTTGAATATGGGATGGCACTCATATAGCTTTAAAAGCCTCCCCCTTCTTTTGTCTAAGTCTTGCTGTGTTTAAAATAATTCTATAAAATTATTTATTTAAATAAGTAATTTTATTTTGTTTAAATAAATGTTATTTATTATTTTATAAATAATATAATATAATGTTACATTACATTATAATTTAATATAATATAATATATTATAATGCCAATATATTGTATTATGTTATAGTATAATAATTGTAATGTAATACTAATAATAATAGTATGATTACGGTATGGTGTGTTGTATATGCATTTGGTATTGGTGGTGTTGTAACACAGTATAATACTGCCACTGATAATGTGATATAATAATTATATTGTGATATTACAATTTGTATATTTGTATTACAAGCAATATTGCTAACAATATTGCAATATGTTGTAGTGCAATATGATGTGTGGTGCTGATGTTGTGCTATGACAGTAATGTTAATTGTTGTTTTTTCAGTTTGCTGTAAGCCACTCCAGCAATATTGTTATATGTACATTGTAAGCCACTCTGGCAGTATTGTTGTTTGCTGTAAGCTGCTCTGAGTCCCCTTCGGGGTTGAGAAGGGCGGCATATAAAAATAGCAAATAAATAAATAAATAAATAAATATGTTTCAAGATGGAAGACATATTGTGAAGTTCTATAGGACACATTGCTTTCTTTACCTCCCATATTCTTTGGCAGAGAAGGCCACAAGATCTTGTAAAACTACTACTCCCATGATTCCATAATATTGAGCCATGGTAGTTAAAGCGGTATTAAACTACATTAATTTGACAATGCAGATGGACCCAGGGAGGAGAGAAGCCCTTATTCCTGTGAACGGAGGAGTCCTTCCTTCCAGATGCTGGCTTTGCAGGAAGCCCTTCCCCAAAACATCTGTAGGAAACCAGGCCATGTGGGGCAGAAGAAAGAAGGGAAAGCCAAAAGCCATTTGGACGAAAGTGAGCAATGCGCAGCTCACTGGTGAGTAATGCGAGATGTGTGTGTATCTTCCAGACAGACGGCATGGGCTGAGCATGCCAAAGGAAGGCCAGCCTTAGCCCAAATGGCAGATGCCCAAGAGACCAAGCTGGCTGAACATGAAGAGAGTTAGGAACACATATCTTTTACTTCCTTATGCACACAGGCAGGAAAAGAGAACACATCCCCCATTCTCATCTTCAACAAATCTGAAGAGTTATTATACTCTTTGGGTTTGTCAAAAAGAAGGAAAAGCCCTTGGAAGTGTCAAGGCTTTCCCGGGGTGCATCTACACTGAAGAATTAATCCAGATTGCTTTGGGCAAGTGGGTTTACTAACAAAAGCCCCTCCCCATCAGGCCCGGATTAACACCTTTTTGCGCCTTAGGCCACACTTTGGAATTACGCCCTCAGTCAACCTCTAACACCCCCCCCCCCCACACACACACACCACTCAGACCCACACTTGGCAGGCTTTTGCCATCGTGCCTCCGAGAGTCAGAAGAGAAAGATGCTTGCTTTGTAGGTACCCTCCCCGCCACCTCCAAGGTCCCCATTCCCACCGGCTGGAAAGCTCCGCTGTGCTCTGAAGGTCTCCTCGGGAGTTGGGAGGCTTGGGGAGAGCACAGTGGGTGCAAACTCGTTCCAAAGGCGCGCACGAGAGAGAGAGAGAGCACGAGAGAGAGAGAGCACGAGAGAGAGAGAGCGAGGGAGAGCGAGATAGAGACCAAAAGCGTGAGAGAGAGAGTGTGCAAGAGCGAGAGAGCGAAAGCATACGCGCGCGAGAGAGAGAAAGTGTGAGAGAGCGCGCGCAAGAGCAAGAGAGTGAGCGCACAAAAGCGAGATAGAGCACAAGAGCAAGTGAGAGAGAGAGAGAGATGACTGCTTGGCGTGCGCTCCCGGAGGGGACGGAGCAGAGACTTTGCAGGGAGAAGTAGCGAGGAGGGGCATGAGAAAGGGGGAAAGAGGTGCGCGGACCAGGTTTTTTTGGTCCGTGATCTGCGCCCCCCCCCCTCTTGACTTGCGCCCCTAGGCCATGGCCTCGTTGGCCTTACGGGTAATCCGGGCATGCTCCCCATGAATGTATAGCAGGGTAACTTATTAGCAGCACCAATACCCAAAAGTGAGAGAAAGAACAACAACACAGAGACCAATGTAATCTCTTCCATAGGAGGCTTTTCTTTTCAAAATAATATGGTTGCAAGAACAAGGTTTCCATAACATAAACTTCTTTACACTTCCTTCTTTGCTTCCACTCTGGGCTTCTTTCTCATGCAGATAAACAGCTTTGCTCTCACAGAGCCTCTTCTCACACCAAACTTACACAGAAGTTTCAACACACAGCTTTACACACGAGGCCTTCAACCTGGGGCTTCTCTCACCGAAGCTTCTCACACTAGGCCTTCTAATACTGAGGCCTATCTCACACCCGGAGGGACCAGATTGTGGCACAGCTAGTTAGTAGCCAGCTGCATTAAATCACTAAAGACAAAAGGTCATGAGTTCAAAGCCAGCCCGGGTCAAAGTGAGCTCCCGACCATTAATAGTCTAGCTTGCTGTTGACCTATGCAGCCCGAAAGACAGTTGCATTTATCAAGTAAAAAATTTAGGTACCACTTTATGTGGGCAGGCTAATTTAACTAATTTATGACACCATAAAAATTTCCAGCAGCATGCATAACAATGAAGAAGTATTCCATCAAGGACTCGGTGTCACAAGTGGACATTGAAGCGACAGCTCTCCCTGTGGCCGGAATCGAGCATACCCTCATGAAGCCAGAAATGCTGGAATGTTAAATTGCCTCTGTGTCTGGCTATATATGTTGTCTGCCTATGGCATTGAATGTTTACCATGTATATGTGCATTATAATCTGCCCTGAGTCTCCTGCGGGGTGACAAAGGTGGAATATACATACTGTAAATAAATAAATAAATAAATAAATAACTTTCACCCACTGAGAGGCTGTCTATCGGGAGTGCTTTGATTATGTCTTCTTGCATGGCAGGGGGTTGAACTGGATGGCCCTTGGGGGTCTCTTCCAGCTCTAGGATTTTAGGATCAGGAGTAGGCAATAAGGGGTCTAATGGATAGACTTTTTCTCTCCCGTTCACCATCTCATCCTGACCAAGGCCAACCCTTTTGGGATCCAAACGTTTCCCATCTTACCTTCATTTTCTGCCTCCAAAAGAGAAGAGGAAGGGGAGGAAAGGGCAGGGAGGGGGCTTGGGGAGAACCCCCCTCTCTCGGCCCACACACCCTACTCCAGCCTGCCATGTTGCCCCCAAGTTAGAAAGTTTGCCCATGCCTGGTCTACAAGATATGGTTTAATATTTCCCCATGCTTCTTCTTCCATATACTGAGGACGAAGGAGGAAAGTGGAAGAGGAGAGAGAAGCCAGGACATTTTAACAACACTTGGAAAAAATCAGAAGACACTGAGTTAATTGTCAGGCTCCCTACAGGCCAGGATTACCCATAAGGCCAACCTAGGCCATGGCCTAGGGGTGCAAGCCGAAGGGGGGGGGGTGCAGATCACAGAACAACAAATAAAAAAATAATGTTGAAACAAATAAAAACGGAACGCGCATACCGGAGGTCCTCCTTTTCGGCGGCGCCCCTGCCCCTTCCTGAATACCAGCTCCTGCCTCTGCTATTGTTGGCAAATGGCGGCGTATGCGCAGGGGCTCTCGACACTGGCGTCGACGTCGACAAGAGGAACAATTAACTCCCTCGATGCCGACAGCATCCACTTGCTGGCTCCTTCAGTGCAAGTACAGGAAACTCCATTGTGCAGTCTGCTCATGCCCTAACACCATGAAAGTTGGTATTCCTCCTCCAACACAAGGAGGAGACTCCTCCTTACTTGAGAGAGAAGCGCAACTGCTGGCTATGGCACATGCACAAACCCCAGTACAGGAGAGAAGCCCAACGCGACAAGCCTCGGTTTCGGGGAGAAGCGCGGCATCGATACAGCTACTGACTACAACGCATGTGCAATCCCCGATACCGGGTAGGAGCCAAGTGCCTCAAGCCCCGGCATCGGGGAGGAGGCTCCTTTCCCTATGCCTGCATCCATAGTGCCTGCCGAGAGGGAAACTCCTGTGGCGGACCTAGTGGGGCCACACCGGGAGAGCTGGATGCGGGGCCCTAAGGGGGATGAGCAGATGAAAGGATTGGGGGGGGGGGGTGCGGTAGAGGTTGGCTTAAAGGGGGCGTAATTCCAAAGTGTGGCCTAGGGCGCAAAAAGGTGTTAATCCGGGACTGGCTCCCTACTGAATCAGGACATAGTCCCTTGCAAATTGCCCCTATTCAGATCAGGAGGAAAAGTGTGAAGGATAAGATAACGAACACTGGAATGCAATGGTTTGGCAATGGCACCCTAGGAGCCATTTCTCTAAAAGCAGCAAAGAAGAAATAGGGATTCCAGAAAACAAATCTGGCAAGCAAAGAACCCTGGAAGAAAAGCTGGTCTACAGATGCATCTATATCAGGGGTGCTCAGAATGGTGATCGCAATCACCAGGGTGATCTTCGGGCCTCATCCTGGTGATCTTCAGGCCCCTGACCAGGTTTTTTTTTGCTGTTGGTCCTCTTCACGCACCCCTGCACGCTGCAAAGAAGTTCTCCGTTGTTGCTCCTCCCTCCTGCTCGCGCCGCTCCAAAAGCTCCAGAGTCCAAGAGGCAGAATGGGCCCCCTCTTTTGATTCCTCCTCCGTCCTTCTCCAGCCACTCAGAGTCGTAGGAGACCAAAGGGGGAGGGTCTTGATGATGCGATGCCTGGCTGGCCCCGCGCGCATGCGCAGAAGCGCCCAGTCTGCCTCTCGGACTTCTCGTGAGCTCTTGGAGGCGGCACGCATGCTGGCGCCGTGGAAATAGGAGCAACGACGGAGGAGAAGAAGGACGCTTTGGGGTCATTTCCTTACCGCATCTCAAAGGTCGGTTTTTTTACTTTGGGGTGGGTGCTTGATTGTTCTGTGGCATGTCTCTTTGTTTATTTTTAATGTTTAAAAATGGCCTTTTAGGTCCAAAGCCTCTCTGCTTGCTTTGTTCCTTGAGAAATATATGTTGGGGAATATGGAAATGTGGAGAAATGGGGTGGTTGGATGTATTTTTGCATGCCCCTTTGTTTTCCTTGCTGAGTATTAAATGGCCTTGCAGTTCAAAAACCTCTCTTCTTACTTTCTGGCTGATAATATGTGTGGTAATATGGCAGTGTGGGAAATATGGGGTGGTTGGATGTATTTTTGCATGCCCCTTTGTTTACCTTGCTGCGTATTAAATGGCCTTGCAGTTCAACAGCCTCTCTTCTTACTTTCTGGCTGATAATATGTGTGGTAATATGGCAGTGTGGGAGAAATGGGGTTGCATGCCCCTTTGTTTTCCTTGCCGAGTATTAAATGGCCTTGCAGTTCAACAGCCTCTCTTCTTACTTTCTGGCTGATAATATGTGTGGTAATATGGCAGTGTGGGAGAAATGGGGTGGTTGGATGTATTTTTGCATGCCCCTTTGTTTTCCTTGCTGAGTATTAAATGGCCTTGCAGTTCAAAAGCCTCTCTTCTTACTTTCTGGCTGATAATATGTGTGGTAATATGGCAGTGTGGGAAAAATGGGGTGGTTGGATGTATTTTTGCATGCCCCTTTGTTTACCTTGCTGCGTATTAAATGGCCTTGCAGTTCAACAGCCTCTCTTCTTACTTTCTGGCTGATAATATGTGTGGTAATATGGCAGTGTGGGAGAAATGGTGTGGTTGGAAGTATTTTTATGCTCTGTTTTATATTGTTGTTATTAAATTGAAATGTTGATGTTTTATAACTTCATTTTATGTAAACTGCCCCGAGCCTGCTGGAAGGAGCAGGACATAAAAATGAATAATATAAATAAATAAATAAATAAATAAGAAAATAGTTATACGTTTTACATTTCTGGGTAGGTGATCTTTGGGACTTGGTTTTTTAATCAGTAGCTCACATGCTGAAAAAGTGTGAGCACCCCTGATCTATATGGTTGAACGAATGCAGTTTGATACTGCTTTAACTGCGATAGCTCAAGGCTCTGCATTCATGGGAGTTGATGAGGCACCAGCACTCTTTGGCAGAGAAGTCTAAATACCTTGCAAAGGCAGTTTCCTTATGGTTTGAAAAAAAAGAGATGTTAGAATTGCTTGGTTGGGAAAATAAATAAAGCAAATACTCCAAGTGTGTCCTTCTTTCTTAGAGGAGGGCTCTCTGGGAGGACAAAGGGAGGTCAAGGGATTCATGTTTCGTTCAACGGGATCGCCTTCAGAGGCAGAAATGTCACTGCGACCCTCTCTGAGAGCAGGTCTTGAAATCCCATTAAATGCTCGTGCTTCGTTCCTTGCCATTAAAAAGCCCTATGAAATTCACGGTGTCGCCATACATTGACATGCGGTTTAATGGGATAGAGACACATTTATACACACACAAGCTAATGCAAGAGGACCCCTTGATGGACTGGGAACAAAGAGGGAGATGTATGTACAACCAAGTTGTACGAATGTATAGCATGCCCTCCATATCTGCAGGACTGGAATAATAATAATAATGGAAGTCATGCTCCCCATGTTCTATTCTGCCTTGGTTAGACCACATCTGGAATACTGTGTCCAATTCTGGGCACCACAATTGAAGGGAGAGGTTGACTCTAAGCTGGAATGTGTCCAGAGGAGAGCGACTAAAATGATCAAGGGTCTGGAGAACAAGCTCTATGAGGAGTGGCTTGAAGAGCTGGGCATGTTTAGCCTGAAGAAGACAAGGCTGAGAGGAGACATGATGAGGGCTGTGGATTGAGATGTGAGAAGAAATCACAGGGAGGAGGGAGCAAGCTTATTTTCTGCTGCCCTGGAGACCAGGACGTGGAGCAATGGTTTCAAACTACAAGAAAGGAGATTCCATCTGAACATTAGGAAGAACTTCCTGACTGTGAGAGCTGTTCAGCAGTGGAGCTCTCTGCCCCGGAGTGTGATGGAGGCTCCTTCTATCGAGGCTTTTAAACAGAGGCTGGGTGGCCATCTGTTGGGGGTGATTTGAATGTGATTTTCCTGTTTCTTGGCAGGGGTTGGACTGGATGGCCCACGAAGTCTCTTCCAACTCTGTGATTCTATGACTGTTATACAAATGATACATGTGCATTTCTTCATGGAATTATTTCTGTGGGAAAAATAGGATATTGTAAATTGTATTTTTACCACTGTGCTTTTCCTTCTTATTGAGGGTTTTTGGGGTGTTAGGAAACCCATTTTTGGGTCATGAATCAGGAGCGGAGAATATTAGTTCCATCCCTAAAGTTGTCGTAGGAATTGTGGGAGTTGAAGTCCAAAACACCTGGAGGGCTGATGTTTGCCCATGCCTGGACTAGCCTGTATAATTAATGCAGTTGGAGGACACTTTGGTCCCATGCTATGGACTCCTGGGACTTGTAGTTTTGCAAGGTCTTGAGTTTTTTCTGCTAAAGAGTCTTGGTATAGCCTAAAAATTAAGGGTATCTGAGTTCAGGGGTATGTTTTGGGGACCTCAATTGAATTGAACACACTTTTTTCCTTATAGATCAACATCCATTTCTAGTTAGCTCCAAGTTTAAACTTAGTAATAGAGCTAAAGTTTGAGGAGGAGGGCAGGAAGAGGGACTCAGGATGCTATGAACATTAATCATGGCCAGATGCTGGGAGCTGTCGTCCAAATAAAAATAAAAATAAAAATAATCTTTATTTATAGAATCTTTATTCTATCCAGGCCTGGATTAACACTTTTTTGCGCCCTAGGCTACAGTTTGGAATTACGCCCCCTTTAAGCCAACCTCCCGCCACCTCCAAGGTCCCCATTCCCACCAGCTGGAAAGCTCCGCTGTGCTCTGAAGGTCTCCTCAGGAGTCGGGAGGCTTGAGGAGAGCGTAGCGGGTGCAAACTCGCTCCAAAGGCACGCACGAGAGAGAGAGAGTGTGCGCGCGCGAGAGAGAGAGCGTGAAAGAGAGTGCTCGTGAGAGAGAGAGTGTGCGCACGAGAGAGAGCGAGAGAGAAAGGGAGAGAGTGAGAGAGAGCGCAAGAGAGAGAGAGTGCAAGAGAGAGAGTGCAAGAGAGAGTGCAAGAGAGAGAGCAAGAGAGAGAGCAAGAGAGAGTGCGTGCACAAGAGGGAGAGAGAGAGAGTGCGCGAGAGAGAGAGAGCGCACGCAAGAGAGAGAGAGCACGCAACAGAGAAAGAGAGCACACAAGAGAGAGAGCACGCAAGAGAGAGAGAGCACGCAAGAGAGAGAGAGCACGCAAGAGAGAGAGAGCACGCAAGAGAGAGAGCGTGCAAGAGAGAGAGAGAGCGTGCAAGAGAGAGAGCACGCAAGAGAGAGAGCACGCAAGAGAGAGAGAGAGCACGCAAGAGAGAGAGAGCGTGCAAGAGAGAGAGAGAGCGTGCAAGAGAGAGAGCACGCAAGAGAGAGAGCACGCAAGAGAGAGAGAGAGAGCACGCAAGAGAGAGCGCGCATGCAAGAGAGAGAGAGAGCACGCAAAGAGAGAGAGAGAGCACACAAGAGAGAGAGCACGCAAGAGAGAGAGAGCACGCAAGAGAGAGAGAGAGCACGCAAGAGAGAGAGCACACGCAAGAGAGAGAGCACGCAAGAGAGAGAGAGCACGCAACAGAGAGAGAGAGCGTGCAAGAGAGAGAGAGCACGCAAGAGAGAGAGAGCACGCAAGAGAGCGAGAGACAGAGGGGACGGAGCAGAGACTTTGCTGGGAGAAGGAGCGAGGAGGGGCATGAGAAAAGGGGAAAGAGGGGCGCAGACCAGTTTTGGGGGTTTTTTTGGTCCATGATCTGTGCGCCCCCCCCCCCCGGCTTGCGCCCCTAGGCCATGGCCTCGTTGGTCTTATGGGTAATCCGGGCATGGTTCTATCTCCCCAAAGGGACTCAGGGCGGATTCCAAACATAAAAGGCAAACATTCATTGCCCGAATACAACAACAATACATCCATGTTAACAAAATGTATACAACCCAACATATAAATACAAATTATACCTTAACAAACTAAAATTAAATAAAAAGCACAGACTGTTATAACAGACATAAGGCAAAACATCCAACATCAAATGGAACATTGGTTTCCCATTTCTTTGGGGCAAATCAATCAATCATTGCTCAAGATATCTATTGAGCTAGTGGGGTGAGCAGGGCACGGATACGGATCACAATTATTAATCAGGGGTATAATGGTAGTATTACCAGCTACTAGTCCTCCTCCTCATAAGCCAGTGAGCAAAGGTATGTTTTCAGCAGTTTCTTGAAAGCGGGGAGGGAGGGGGGCATCTTTAACTCCTTAGGAAGGGAGTTCCAGAGGTGGGGGGCAGCCACAGATTAGACCCTTTCTCTCATTCCCACCAGCTGTGCTTGGGACCGGGATGGGACTGAGAGGAGGGTCTCTTCCAATGACCGTAGTGTCCGAGCTGGTCTATAGAGGGAGATGCAGATTGTCAAATAGTCTGGACCTAAGCCATTTAGGGCTTTAAAGGTAAGAACCAACACTTTGTATTTAGCTCGGAAGCAGACTGGCAGCTGCCGCAACAGGGGCACAACAAAGTGGTGTTTTTTCCAGGTTCATATAATGCTTGCTAGTGTGTGTTTGTGTAGTGATTCATTGCTGAACAACAGATGAGGGGGGAAAAACCTAACTGATGCATAGGATATTATCAAACCTAAAGGAGATAACATCAAACTGGGGTGAAAGTAGACAAAACATTTAAGAACCCAACTACATGGGTTGACGTTTCACGTTGGTGTTTTTCCTTTCCAAAAAAAAGGAGAGAGCTTACATTGCCCAGTTTTGGAGACTTCATTAATCAGATCTTTTCCTGTACAATTTCACAACTGTGCAGTATACACTCTCCCAGTAATAGCTAGAAGCAGAACTAGTTCTAGTTAGCAAGCCAGCACGCAAGCTAGCTAACTAGCTAGATAAATCAGCCTGACAATGCTCTTACCATTTCACAGGGCGATACTTCCATGGGCCGATAGGTTGAGATGCCCCCGTTCAGCACTGCAAAGAATAAGTAGAAGTGGAATTGCATGGCTCTGGAGAGCAAGAGGAAAGACGCCACAATTAGAGAGAGATCCAACAAGTCCATCACTGCAGTACCTTAGTTATCAGTGGTTCTCATATCAGCTGGGTGAAGAACTCACTCTGGGTTTTAGTACAAACTTTAAAGGACTCAAAGCCTTTTTTGGAGTATATAATCATAGCAGTATCACTCTTTTTTAACTTTAGCTTAGAACCCTGGAGTTTGTCGTTTGGTGAGGCACTAGATGGGCAAACTTGGACTTCCCAGGTGTTTTGGACTTCAACTCCCACAATTCCTAAAAGCTGGAAGTCTGCCCATGCCTGATCTAGCTCTCACTGGCTGACAATTTTAAATGGTTTCTACAAACTAAGTTCTTTCAGAACCAGCACACTAAATCTCAATACAAAATCAATCACTTTGCTACCTGCTCCAAAGAAGGGGCAATATATATCATACAAGCCACTGCTCACTTATATACATTGGCCAAACGAGCAGGGAAGTCAAACTCAAGATCATAGAACACAAAAGCAAGATCAGGAGGTTGTGAGGCAAAACGTCAGGAGAGAATGCTTCTAGAACATGGCCATATAGCCCGAAAAACCTACAACAACCTAGTGATTCCATCCATGAAAGCCTTTGACAATACATTAAACCAGTGTTTCCCAACCTTTTTTTGAGCCGCGGCACACTTTTAACATTAAAAAAATCTGGGGGCACACCACCAACCAAAATGACACAAAATGACACTCTAAGACAGTAAAGAACGGTTGGGGGTTGGTGGCCTGCTGGGAGCAGCTGCTGGGAGTGCCGAAGCCGGGGGGGGGGCGGAGCCAGGCTGCACCATGCCCCGCCCCCCCCCCGGCTTCACCTCTCCCAGCAGCTGCTCCAGCCTTGAGGGGCAGTGCCAAGCCAGCGGTGCCAGAGCCAGCACAATGCTGGCTTGGCACTGTCCCTCAAGGCTGGAGCAGCTGCTGAGAGTGCCGAAGCGGGGAGGGCAGAGCCAGGCCGCGCCATGCCCCGCCCCTCCCCAGCTTCAGCTCACCTACAGGCCACGCCATGCCCGCCCACTCCCCCCAGCTTCAGCTCTCCTACAGAGGAGGAGCATGAGCGGTGGACGGGCTTCAGTGGGTGGGGCTCCTCCTCCACGCGGCTTCAGCGAGCGAGGGGCGAGAGTCATGGTGGGAGTCATGGCGGATTGGAGGTTGGCTGGGGAAACGGCCGAAGGAGGCAGCACCCCGGTCCCTTCTTCTTTTTCTTCGCCACTGCCTGGACCTTCCTCCTCCCCCAAGTAGCAGGAGTTCAGCAGGAGGGGGGGAGGAAGGGGGGGGGCAGAGAGCCTTTCTCGCGGCACAGCAGGAGGTCCGTCACGGCACGCTAGTGTGCCATGGCACACTGGTTGAGAAAGACTGCATTAAACAACACTAATTCATATGACTGGTTTTTTTTATAACAGTGGAGGTGTTTCCTCAAATGTATTCAGAATACTAATGACATCACAACCACCTGACCAATGGACTTGCTATATTAGCAGTGGATTGATTTCGTTCAGTTCCAAACTCACTACAGAAAAATATGCCTTTGCAGAGTAGGCTGGTTAACAAGAACTTGTTGTGAGTATTATTATATAATCTTTGTTGTGCATATTATATATCTTTGTTATGCATATTATATGTTCCATGTAACTATGTAGGATTACCTTCAGCCACTATGTATGTTCCCTTTAGGATCTACTTTTCAAGAGCACTGTTAATAGACCACTCGCCTCAAATAGTAAGCTCTTTTTGATAAGTAAGTAATTGTGTGTGTGTATGTACACACAAAACACACACACACACAGAAGTTTTTGTTTCCAATTGACAAACTATATATTTTCACATTAATGCACATATATAGTTTTTCAATTGGAAACATCAACTTCTGTTATTAAACTTGTATTATTTATAGACCCAACTACATGATGAAGACTCCTGAGAGTCGAAACCGGTTGTGAGTGAATGTTGGAGTCTACTCTTGTGTAGTAAAGACAATAGGGCATTTACTGTACAAGGATTTGGAGTCTACTAATCTATAGTAAAGACACTATAACTATTTCCACATACGTGAAGAGGATTTTTTTCATCTGTTTGAGAAAAGAACAAACTATTTTTGTTTAATTTGAATGTAACAATCCTGTTTTATTGACATTTGTATTTGTATGTATACATTGAACTTCTATGTGTTTAGATACCTTTTACAACACTGCAATTAGTGGATACTGGTCTTTCTAGTTCCAAGGGAACCCATTTTCCTTTTCAATTTTAAATGGCCCTACATGGAACTCTGAATCCCAGGATTCCTTTGTACGTTGCCACAACCATTAAACTGGAATCATAGTGCTATGCTAGTGTAGTGTGGAAATGCCCTCAAAAGGGTTTCACTATCCATTGTATGGAAGTCCTTGAGCTGAAACAAATGGGGTCAATGGGCTTTCAGAACCAAAAATAATCTGTGGAAGAGAGAGACAGGTGAGGACAGACAATGAATCCAATAAATTCGAATTGTGAGCATGCAACACATCCGCTGTGCCAAAACTACCCTAAACTGTAAAATCAATGCAGTGTCACCAGGGCCGTAGCCAGGATTTTGATTCGGGGGGGGGGGCTGAGTGTGGTTCGGGGGGGGGCTGAGACTGGGTGGATGAGGGTCTACCTTCGCAAACCTTTTGTATTGTTATCCCAATAACCCCATTAATGTGGGATATAATGAGCATGGTGATCAGATCATGATATGAATAATCATAACAGTTTAAATAATGACCAGTGAGGACAGACAATGAATCAATAAATTCTGAGAATTGAGCATGCAACACATCCGAAGCCCCAAAACTAGCCCCCCTGGTAAAATCAATGCAGTGTCACAAACTTAGACTGCCATGGCTCACTGGGGCTTGTAGTTTTACAAGGTTTTTAGCTCTCTCTGCTTGAGAGTGCTGGTGCCTCGCCAAACTACAAATCCCAGGATTATCTCATCAAGCCATAGCAAAATATTGCATTGAGTACACAATATATTGCATTGAGTATGCAGTGTAAATGCACCATCTGACTGGGGGCAGCTGGGAGTTGTAGTCCAGAAACTTTCCCAAGTTCTGTTGCTGCTTGCAGAATGTCCCCTGCCTTTATCGCTTGACTCAGTCACAAACAATTGGAAAGTGTGTTTACTTTTAGAGTCTCTCCCTGCTACAAATGCATCCAGAGAGATCTTCAAAGGGCCCAAAGGGGTGACTTTCAAGAAGCCTCAAAGGACTGGGGCCAGGCAAAATGGGGCAGGAAGAAAGGGGGATGGTTCTTCCAAATCGCTTCTCATAAAGTCTGGAGATAAGAGATAAGTTCTGGAGACAGCTCTATCTGTGACTATCTCTGGTCTCATAGTGTCTGTCTACATAGACTCCTAATCTTCCTCCAATTCCATTTTAATATTGGAGATGGGGAAACAGGGTTAGATGGTCACCTTGAGAGTTCATGATGAAAGGATATTCACGTGGAATAATTACACAGTCGGACAAAAGATTCGACTGTGGAGTCTTGGTTTTTAGACCTGGTTCTTGAGTTATTTGAAGCGCTGATTCAGAAAACTGCAGTTATTTGAAGAAAATAGACCACATGAGCTTAGTTTGTTAGTTTCTGTCCTCTTCGTCCTGAAAAGAAGTGATGAGTAGAGTGCCATAAAGAGAGTTCATTGCCCAAACTGAAATCAAGGGACATGAAAGGCACTGCAGACTACTTCAAACAGAGAAGTCAGCCATAGCAGAGCACCTGATGAACCAACCTGGACACAGCATATTATTGGAGAATTATTGGAACACTGGAGCGGGTGGTCGCATCGCAGCTCCAGGGATTCCTAGAGCAGTGTTTCCTAACCGCTGTGCCGCGGCACACTAGTGTGCTGCGGCTGATCATCAGCTGTGCCTTGGGAGAAGGAGGCTGCTTCTATGGCTGCTGCTGTTGTTATTGTTGTCCCTCTCCCTGCTGTTGTTCCTGCGCCTCCTCCCGTCTTTGCCCGAGCCGTCCACGCCATCCTTCTTCCGAAGGAAAAGCAGCGGCGGAGGCCACTTCCCCCTCGCCCTGGCTCGCTCTTTCCCTCGCGCTCGCTCAAGTGTGAGACGAGGGGGCGGCTCCTCTGTGCAGCCACACCTTCCCCTCACGCGCTCTCTCTCTCTACCCCGCTGGGAGTTGATGTAGGCCAAAACATCATGGAGGAGGGGAAAGGGCGGGGACTGTTTTGAGTGCCGTCGGCCCCGCCCTTTCCCCTCCTCCATGATGTTTTAGCTTACAACTCCCAGCGGGGTAGAGAGAGAGCGCGCGCGAGTGAGGGGAAGGTGCGGCTGCGCAGAGGAGCTGCCCCTTCGCCTCACACTCGAGCGAGTGCGAGGGAAAGAGCAGGCCGGGGCGAGGAGGAAGTGGCCGCCGCTGCTGCTTTTCCTTCAGAAGAAGGATGGCGCGAACGGCTTGGGCAAAGACAGGAGGAGGCGCGGGAACAACACCAGGGAGAGGGACAACAAGCGAGGGGAAGGTGCGGCTGCGCAGAGGTGTCGGCCCCACCAATATACTCTTTCTTCCCCCCTCCTGCCAAATCCTGCTGCTGCTTGCGGGAGGAGGAGGAAGGGCCGGCAGAGAGGCTGAGGTGAGTGGAGGGAGAGTCGGAAAGGGGTGAAGTGTCCCCCTCCCTTTGAGGCCCACCCATCATTATTTGAGTCCACAGTGCTCTCTGGATGTAGGTGAACTACAACTCCCAAATGTCAAGGTCTATTTTCCCCAAACTCCATGTGTGTTCATAGTTGGGCATATTGAGTATTCATGCCAAGTGTGGTCCAGATCCATCATTATTTGAGTCCACAGTGCTCTCTGGGTGTAGGTTTTAGGGACCTTAAAGTGGTGAACCTCCTTCCAGCATTGTGATTCTGGATAGAAAACAAACAACAACATAACATAACATTGTTTGAGTCCACAGTGCTCTCTGGGTGTCGGTGAACTACAACTTCCAAACTCAAGGTCAATTCCCAAGCAAACCCTTTCAGTACTTTCTGTTGGTAATGTATGCCAAGTTTGGTTCAATTCCATTGTTGCAAGAGTTCAGGATGCTCTTTGATTGTGTGTTAACTATAAATCCCAGAAACTGTAACTCCCAAATGTCAAGGTCTATTTTCCCCAAACTCCATCTGTGTTCACATTTGGGCATATTGAGTATTCATGCCAAGTTTGGTCCTGATCCAACATTGTTTCAGTCCACAGTGCTCTCTGGATATAGGTGAACTACAACTGCAAAACCCAAGGTCAATGCCCACCAAACTCTTATAGCATTTTCTCTTGGTTATGGGAGTTCTGTGTGTGAAGCTTGTGTCCTTCTGCCATCCCTGCCAGGATATCTATGTTGTGTTCATCGAAACAGGTCCAGGTTTCACACTAAGTGTATATAAATACATTTAAAAACATATTAACTATAGGTACTACTGTGTTAGAGTGTCATTTTGTGTCATTTTGGTTGGTGGTGTGCCCCAGGATTTTGTAAATGTAAAAAATGTGCCGCGGCTCAAAAAAGCTTGGGAAACACTGTTCTAGAGGACACTGATTTTCTAGATCAGTCACAGTCTGGGTTTAGTCACAGCTTGGTCACGGTACCAAGATGGCTTTGGTCGCCTTGGTGGATGACCTCCGTAGGGAGCTGGACAGGGGGAGTGTGACCCTGCTGGTTCTCTTGGAAATCTCAGCAGCTCTTGATACCATTGATCATGATATCCTTCTGGGCCGGCTCTCCGTGATGGGTCTCGGGGGCACGGTTCTATCGTGGCTCCGGTCCTTCCTGGAGGGTCGTTCCCAGATGGTGAAGCTGGGGGGCACCTGCTTGGACCCCTGGTCGTTGTCCTGTGGGGTCCCACAAGGATTCATTCTGTCCCACCCCCCATGCTTTTTAATATCTACATGAAACCACTAGGAGAGATCATCCAGAGTTTTGGAGCTCGGTGCCATCTCTATGCAGATGACACCCAACTCTACTACTCCTTTCCACCTAATTCCAAGGAAGCCCCTCGGGTGCTGAATGAGTGCCTGACCGCTGTGATGGTCTGGATGAGGACAAATAAGTTGAGGATCAATCCTGATAAGACAGAGGTCCTCCATTTCAGTCGTTGGCCGGATCGAGGTATAGGGTGGCAACCTGTGCTTGACAGGGTTACACTCCCCCTGAAGTCACAGGTCCACAGCCTGGGTGTCCTCCTAGATTCAGCGCAAAAGCTTGAACCCCAGGCGTCGGCGGTGGCTGGGTGGGCCTTCTCAGAATTGAAGCTCATGTGCCAGCTGCGACCGTACCTCGTGAAGTCAGATTTGGCCACAGTGGTCCATGCCTTAGTTACCTCTAGATTAGACTATTGCAATGTGGGGCTGCCCTTGAAGATGGCCCAGAAATTTCAACTGGTCTAACGGGCGGCAGCCATGTTACTAACTGGAGTGACTTACAGGGAGTGGTCAACCTCCCTGTTTAAGGAGCTCCACTGGCTGCCATTTATTTTCCGGTCCCAATTCAAGGTGCAGGTTTTGACCTACAAAGCCCTGAACAGTTTGGGCCCCACCTACCTGCACGTACGCATTTCCATCTACGAACTCATGCAACCTCTTCGATCTTCCGGAGAGGCCCTTCTCTCGCTCCCGCCTTCATTGCAAGCGCAACTTGTGGGGACGAGGGAGAGGGCCTTCTCTGTGGTGGCCCCCTGGCTCTGGAATTCGCTCCCTAGAGATATTAGGCAAGCCCCCACCTTGGCAATCTTCAAGAGGATGTGCCCTTCAATGACTGAATGTATGATAATTCCCTAAACAAACTCTGCATAAAATGCCCTCAGAAGCACTTTATTTTTTAGTTGTACAATTAAATCCTACCTCATTCCCCGGACCTCCTCCATGATACTTTACATAGCCCTATGAGGCAGCTGGCTGGGGGTCAGCTGCATAAGATCTCTACTGACCAGAAGGTTGTGAGTTCGAGGCCTGCCCGGGTCGGGGTGAGTGGCAGCTCGACCATTTGTGTAGCTCATTGTCGACCTTTGCCACCTGAAAGACAGTTGCATCTGTCAAGTAGGAAATTTAGGTACCACGTTGTGGGGAGGCTAATTTAACTAATTTATGAGGCCATAAATCTCCAGGAAGTGTGTAAAAAGAGTGAAGGAGTGTGATAGCTCTCCCTGGTGGCCAGAAGCTGAAATGTTAAATTGCCTCTGTGTCTTGTCTATATGTGTTTGTATGTCAAGGGGCATTGAATGTTTGCCTGTATATGTGCATGTAGATAAATAAATATCTCCCAGTGTTTTAAATTTTTTTAAAAAATTAATATTTCATTTTGGCCCTGCCTACAGTGATTGTCTTTAGTGTCTTAATGTTTAGATTTTATATTGCTGTCTTGTTTTATTTACATTGGTTTTGTATTTTAAGTTATTTTACTTTTAATTTTTTTGTTGTGCTCTTGTGTTATATTGTGTTTATTGTATTGATGGGCATGTAAGCCGCCCCGAGTCCCCTTGGGGAGATGGTGATGGGGTATAAATAATATAATAATAATAATAACAACAAATGCTGGACCACTCTCACAACCACCATGTCAGGCTACATAGAGAAGGCATTGAAATCCACAAGCATGTGAGCAATTTCAACCGAAAGGAAGAAACCATGAAAATGAACAAAATCTGGCCACCAGTATTTTAAAAAACCCTCTAAAATCATAACAGTAAATAAAGAACAACTCTCAAAAACACGCAAATTTGAGACAACAAAAAATCAGGGCCAGCTAATTGTCTCCCAACAAAGGATTCCCACAGGCTGTAAGAAGCTAGACCACTGATTCCCAAAGTGGGCGGTACTACCCCCTGGTGAGCGGTGAGGCAATCCAAGGGGGCGGTGTGAGGCTCAGGGGAATTTGGGGGGCGGTGAACTCCTTCAAGGGGGCGGTGAACAGTTGGCTATTTAAGAGGGGTTGCGCAACCCTCTTCTTTGTCCCCGCCCCCTTCACTTTGACCTGCATATTAGATACTTGGATTAGAATTCGTAAGAATGGCAAAATTATTTATGAAGTAGCAACGAAAATATGGTTGGGGGTCATCACAACGCCTGTGGCCATGCCATGACCCCTAAATAAAGTTCCTACCTTCTTAGAGAAAGGTTATATATCTTAGCTAGAAGTTCAGCAATTTCACACTTGAGTTCCTAAGAACTCTGGGGTGGATGCCATCTGGACCTGGTGATTTGTTGACATTTAGTTTAGTAAGGCATGTGAGAACATCCTCCTTGTTTATCTCTATCTGTTTTAATTCTTTTAATTTCCTCCCTGAAAAAACTGACTCAGCTGCAGGCATATGTTGTCTGTCCTCCTGTGTGAAAACGGAGGCAAAGAAGTCATTTAGCCGCTCAGCAATCTCCTTGTCTTCGCCGATTTTCCCTTTCTGACCATTGTCGTCGAGTGGCCCAACTGCTTTTCTAGTTGGGTTCCTGCTTCTGATGTACTTAAAGAAGTTTTTGTTGTTTTTTTTAAATATTCTTTGCTATGTGTGCCTCAAAATCTCTCTTGGCTTTCCTGACTGTTGCTTTGCATTTAGTTTGCCAGAGCTTGTGTTCCTTTCTGTTCTCCTCGGTAGGAAGAGCCTTCCATTTCTTAAATGAGTTTTCTTCTGTCCAAGCACATCTTTTACTTCATTTGTAAGCCATACTGGTGTCCTTTTGGACTTTCCATGCCTCTTTCTTTTTATTGGAATGCATTTTAGTTCGGCCTGTTTTAAGGTATTTTTAAACCTTGATAACTGCTAGGCCTTTAAATGCTAATCAAGGTGGCCAATTGCTACATTCACACCTACCTTCAACAGACAAGAGTTCTTTCTCCCACCCTGGACAATCCACAGATATATAAACCCCAGTTTCCCACAGACCTCACAACCTCTGAGGATGCCTGCCATAGATGCAGGCGAAACGTCAGGAGAGAATGCTTCTAGAACATGGCCACACAGCGACCCGGTGATTCTGACCATGAAAGCCTTCGACAATACAGATGACCGGCTGTTAGGAATTGTGGGAGTTGAAGTCCAAAACACCTGGAGGACCCAAGTTGGCCCGTGCCTGCTCTAAAGTGCTACAAGTACTTGGTAGCATAAGTTTCCATACACTATGCCCAGCTCTACACTGTAGATTAAATTCATGTTGGCATCACTTCAACGTTCATGGTTCAATACTAAGGGCTCCTGGGAGCTGTAGTTAGGGAAGGCTCCCGCACTCTTTGGCGGAAAAGGCTAAAGCTATAACTCCTATGATTCCACACCACTGAGACATGACCATTAAAGTATGTGTGAAACTGTATTAAATCTTAGATGCACCCTAAGGCAGGAGGTATAATGTTTCTGAAAGCCATGATGACTTGATAACCATAGAAATGGTAGTTATTTGAATATAGTGTGGTGTTAGCTGAGAACTAGAAAAGGAGATATGATTAGACACCCAAAGTCTTCCTGAATCTGGAGTGTTACATAGAGCAGTGTTTCCCAACCTTTTTTGAGCCACGTCACATTTTTTACATTTACAAAATCCTGGGGCACATCACCAACCAAAATGACACAAAGTGACACTCTAACACAGTAATACATATAGTTAATATGTTTTTTAATGTATTTATACACTCAGTGTGAAACCTGGGTCTGTTTTGATGAACACAACATAGAAATCCTGGCAGGAATGGTAGAAAGACACAAACTTCCCACACAGAACTCCCATAACCAAGAGGAAATGCTATAAGAGTTTGGTGGGCATTGACCTTGAGTTTTGGAGTTGTAGTTTACCTATATCCAGAGAGCACTGTGGACTCAAACAATGTTGGATCAGGACCAAGCTTGGCATATGCCCAAATGTGAACACAGATGGAGTTTGGGAAAAATAGACTTTGACATTTGGGAGTTACAGTTTCTGGGATTTATAGTTAACACACGATCAAAGAGCATCCTGAACTCCACCAATTATGGAATGGAATCAAACTTCCCACACAGAACACCCATAACGAAGAGAAAATGCTGTAAGAGTTTGGTGGGCATTGACCTTGAGTTTTGGAGTTGTAGTTCACCTATATCCAGAGAGCACTGTGGACTCAAACAATGTTGGATCAGGACCAAATTTGGCATGAATACTCAATATGCCCAAATGTGAACACAGATGGAGTTTGGGAAAAATAGACCTTGACATTTGGGAGGAAGGCTGAGGAAGGCTGGCGAGGGAGTCCCTCATGGAATCCCGCCTGTCTTTTTTTCCTCCAAGGGCCCTCCTGCCAGGCCCCGACCCTTCCCCCCCCCCCACGAAGGAAGGCCCCTTCTCCCCTTTGGGGCCCTTCCTCCTCGAGGGGCTTCAGAGGGGCCGGGCCGAGGGGAAGGGTGCCCTGGAGCCTCACCAGGGACGCAGCTGGCACAAGCCGGGGCACCTCCGGAAGCAGCTGGCTCCTTTGCTTCCTTCAACGCCGCAGGAGGAAGGTGAATGCGTCTGCCACCCCCAGGATCTAGTGCGTATGCACCCAGAGAAGCGCACTTCCACGTCCGCTTCCGTTCCCCGCCCTCCCTCGATTGGAGGCTGGCTGGCTGGGGAAATGGCCAAAGGAGGCGACTCCCCGGCTCCTTCGACGCCACTGCCCGGCCTTTTCTCTCCCCCCCCCCCAAGCAGCAGCAGCAGGAGTTTGGCAGGAGGGGGAAGAAAGGGGGGAAGAGAGGTTTTTCCGCGGCACACCAGGCGATTGCTCACGGCACACTAGTGTGCTGCGGAACAGCGGTTGGGAAACACTGACATAGAGACATAACATATGTAGCGTATCAGAAAATCCTGCACACTACACACATTTGGCCCTTGTGCAACCAGTCTATTCATTAGTACCAACTAGAACACAGCCACCAAATCAACTCATTGATCTCTGTGCTGCTTCGTCATTCAACAAGGAATTGAATGGGTCTACTGTACTTGGGAGTTTTAATCCACGGGATTGCAGCCGTGCCTTTGTGCAGTCTTGGATGGCGTGTAACGATTTGCTTCTGCTTTAGATGAGATTTACTGGGACGATAGAAACATCCGCTGCGCATTCCTCTTTGCACAAGGGGACCATAAAAAAAGACCCATGGTCAGATATATCAATTGTGCAACGCAGGAGAATAGTAGACAGCAACCACTTGTAATTACATCAGTGTGGATTTACACTGTGCAAGCATAGTGTTGGCTATTTGAGCCATGTACAAAAATGTGCTCTCTTTGCGAGCTGCCTATTATTTATTTATTTATTTATTTATTTATTTACAGTATTTATATTCTGCCTTTCTCACCCCGCAGGGGACTCAGGGTGGATTACAATGTACATATACATGGCAAACATTCAATGCCATAGACACACAACATATATAGACAGACACTCAGAGGCTATTTAACATTCCAGCTTCTGGCCACTAGGGGAGCTGTCGTTTCCTCATTCTTTGCATACTTCCTGTAGATTTTTATGGCCTTGTAAATCAGTTAAATTAGCCTCTCCACACATAGGTGGTACCTAAATTTCCTACTTGACAGATGCAACTGCCTTTTGGATTGAAAAGGTCGACAACAAGCTACACAATTTTGGTCGGGAGCTTACTCCGACCCGGGCTGGCTTCGAACTCATGACCTTTCGGTCAGTAGTGATCTTAATGCAGCTGACTCCCAGCCAGCTGCGCCACAGTCCCGGTGCCTATCAATCAGCTTCATTGGATGACTTCATGTTTCTGTTGCGAAATGTTCCCCGTCAACCCTTGTGCAAATATCTCCCAGAACCATTTTACCCAAAAGCCTCATGGTCTGATTTATTTACTTCCCAGTTTCATTCAAAGGAAAGAGTGACATGTGACATGAAACTATATTTGAATACCCGAAGAAAAAACTAGAAGGTGGAGCCAGCTTGTTTTCTGCTGCTCTGGATATTAATGTTGCATCTAAACCGCAGACTTAATGCGGTTTGGACCCACTTTAACTGCCATGGTTCCATTTGATTGAAACCTTGTAATTTTACAAAGCCTTTAGCCTTCTTTGGCAAAGACAGCTGGTGCCTCACCAAACTGCGACTCTCAGGATTCCATAACATTGAGCTATAGCAGTTAAAGTGGGTTCAAACTAAATTAATTCTAGAGCAGGGGTGCCCACACTTTTTCATCATGCGAGCTACTATATGAACCATCAAGTTGAAAAGATCACCTGTTGTGCACGCTCCTACTGCAGCCTTCCGTCCGCGCAGGGCTTCTTTCTTGCCTGCCCACGAACCCGGCGCCCCGCGCACCCGGGAAGGGGATCCTCCTTGCCTGCGCGAGCGCTCTCTCTTAATGTCTTCGTTGCCTTCCTCCTTCCTGCTGCATGCTTTCGCGAAGCAGGAAGTCCCCATTCCATCCTGCTTCTTGCGTGCACAACAGCCCCTCCCATGCATGCAGCAGGAAGGTGTTTTTAGGCGCGCCCGCCAGCGCTCCGGCCAGATATGGCTTCGGCGGCAGCTCGGAAGGCGCAGGGCTGGGAAGAGGGGCCGCCTGGCTGCTGCCTGGGCCGGGAAACTCAACCGAAAGAGGGACCCACGTGAGGCTGGAGCCTCCCCACGGCAGCCTCCCTCCCTCGAGGCTTCCTTACCTGGGCAGGAGAAGGAAGAGTGGAAGAGGTGCTTCCCCAAAGTGACAGATGCAGCAGGGGGGGCACCCTTCCTTCCTTTCGAGGGTGTCACTCAGAAAGGATGCCCAAGTGGACGGCTGGCAGGAAGGACACCCCTCCCACTGGTGGCAGTCCATGCCCATAGGAGAGAGAGAGAGCCACCCTCTCTCTCGCTCTCTCCCCCGTGGGCCCTCGCTGTCTTTCTCCTTCGAGGGCGAGGGAGGGCAAGGCGGAGAAAGGCGGCGAGGGCACAAGCAGCAGCAGCAAGTGGAGTCTCCATCCCCGCAGCCCCCTCCTTCTCGGGTTCAGCCCCAGGAACACGGTGGAGCCCTCCCTCCTTGCCCCAACCAAGGAAAGAAAGCAGCCCCACACAGCTCGCTCGCCCAGGTCTTGGCTTGGAATGGGAGTCCCGAGGGCAGCAGCAGGGTTTATGGTGGGGCTTGCTTGGCTTTGCCCCACTTTACCCGGCCTCCTTTGCCTCTTTCTCTCTCTCTCTCTCTCTCTCTCTCTCTCTCTCTCCTTCCAGCGCCCGCCTGCCTGCCTGCCAAAAGAATCTGAAAAAGTTCTCCGGATTTCTTTCTTCTCTCCTTGGCTCTCTCTCTCTCTCACACACACACACATTTCCTCCATCCCTCCCACAGCCTAGCATCCTATCCGTGCGCGTGCCTTTGCCTTGCTCCCGCCCCTCGCCCCCCAGCGGCAACCAATGGGCGGTCATGTCACCACACCGTGCCTGGCAAGACGAGCGCCAGGGCCCGCCCACTAAAGCCTCATTTTGGCAAAAGAAGCCCCGCGAAGGCAGCGGCGGGAGTGCACGCGCGTGTGCATGGCAGGAGCGCACCATCCGGCTGGTGAAGCCCAAAGATCACCTGGAAGAGGGCCGAAGATCACCTAAGTGCTCCCGATCACCATAATGAGCACCCCTGTTCTAGAGTGTAGATGCATTTTTAGGACATGCACTGATTAAATTAAGAGGAAACATTAGGAAGAACATCTTGGCTGTAAGAGCTGTTCAATGGTGGACACTCTCTCTCCGGGAATGTGGCCCAGCTGGCTGGGAGTCAGCTGCATAAGATCTCTACTGACCAGAAGGTCATGAGTTCGAGGCCTGCCCGGGTCAGGGTGAGATCTCGACCAATTTGTGTAGCTCATTGTCGACCTTTGCAACCTGAAAGACAGTTGCATCTGTCAAATAGGAAATTTAGGTACCACTTTGTGAGGAGGCTAAATTTAACTGATTTCTGGAATGTTAAATAGCCTCTGAGTGTCTGTCTATATATGTTGTATGTCTATGGCAGTGAATGTTTGCCTGTATATGTGCATTGTGATCCGCCCTGAGTCCCCTGCGGGGCGAGAAGGGCGGAATATAAATGAAGTAAATAAATAAATCTCTCTCTTTGGGGGCGACCTTTAAATAGTGATTGGATAGCTATCTTTCAGGGAATGTTTTTGCTATGTATTTCTTCTCGGTCTTCTTCTTCCGAGATCTGACCAATGCAGATCTATGACTTCCCTCCATCTTGACCGGGCAGGGGCAAACTTTCTACCTGGGGGGCTGCTTGGCGGGCCAGACAATGGTGGGTGGGCCGGGTGGGACGGGCTTTTTTCCCCCCAAGCCCCCTCTCTGTCCTTTCCTCTCCTTCCTCTTCCCTTTCAGTGGCAGAAAGAGAAGGAAAGATAGGAAATGTTTGGATCCCAAAAGGGTTGGCCTTGGTCAGGATGAGACGGTGGACAGGAGAGAAAAAGTGTATCCATTACACCCCATATTGCCTACTCCTGATATAGAATCCTAGAGTTGGAAGAGACCCCCAAGGGCCATCCAGTCCAACCCCCTGCCATGCAAGAAGGCACAATCAAAGCACTCCCGATAGACAGCCTCTGTGGAAAAGCTTCCAGAGAAGGAGACTCCGCCACACTCCCAGGCACATTTTTTACATTGACAAAATCCTGGGGCACACCACCAACCAAAATGACACAAAATGACAATCTAACACAGTAAAGAACGGCTGGAGGATGGTGGCCTGCTGGGAGCAGTTGCTGGGAGTGCCGAAGCTGGGGGAGGGGGAGGAGACAGGCCGCGCCATGCCCCTTCCCCTCCCCCTGGCTTAAGCTCTCCCACAGCTTCTCCAGCCTTGAGGGGGCAGTGCCAAGCCAGCGGTGGCAGAGCCAGCACAATGCTGGCTTGGCACTGTCCCCTCAAGGCTGGAGAAGCTGTGGGAGAGTGGAAGCTGGGGAGGGGGCGGAGCCAGGCTGCACCATGCCCCGCCCCCTCCTCCAGCTTCAGCTCTCCCACAGCTTCTCCAGCCTTGAGGGGGCAGTGCCAAGCCAGCGGTGGCAGAGCCAGCACAATGCTGGCTTGGCACTGTCCCCTCAAGGCTGGAGAAGCTGTGGGAGAGTGGAAGCCGGGGGAGGAGGCGGAGCCAGGTTGCACCATGCCCCGCCCCCTCCTCCAGCTTCAGCTCTCCCACAGCTTCTCCAGCTTTGAGGGGGCAGTGCAAAGCCAGCAGAGGCAGAGCCAGCACAATGCTGGCTTGGCACTGTCCCCTCAAGGCTGGAGCAGCTGGGGGGAGGGGATGGAGCCATGCCATGCCATGTCCCTCCCCCGGCTTCAGCTCTCCCACAGCTTCTCCAGCATTGAGGGAGCAGTGCGAGCGAGGGGCAGGAGTCATGGCCCCCATCCCCAGCGCTGCTCTCCGCCATGACTCCCACCCCTCGCTCACTGAAGCTGCGCGGAGGAGGAGGAGCATGAGTGGTGGATGGGCTTCAGTGGGCGGGGCTCCTCCTTTGCGCGGCTTCAGCGAGCGAGGGGCAAGAGTCATGGCAGGAGTCATGGCGGATTGGAGGCTGGCTGGGGAAACGGCCGAAGGAGGTGGCGCCCTGGCCCCTTCTTTTTCTTCGCCGCCCCCCGGTCCTTCCTCCCCCAAGCAGCAGGAGTTCGGCAGGAGGAGGGGGGAAGGAAGGGGGCAGAGAGCTTTTCTCGCGGCACAGCAGGAGGTTTGTCACAGCACACTACTGTGCCGCATCACAGCGGTTGGGAAACACTGCTCTAGAGCAGCAGAAAGTCAGTTTCCCCCCTCCTTCCTCCTCCTCAATGGGACACCCTTTCACATCTTGAAACATGGTTCTCATGTTCCTTCTCTAGCTTCTCTTCTCCCAGCTAAACATCCCCCAGGAGGAAAGGAGGAAGGAAAAAGAGAAGGAACGAAATGAGGGAGGGAGGGAGGAAAAGAACAATGGAATGGTGGAAGGGTAGAAGGGAATACAGGAAGGGAGGAAAGAGAGAAGGAAGGAAAGACAAAGGGGAAGGAAGGGAGAAAGAGGGAAATAAGGGAGGGAGGGAAGGAGGAAGGAAATAGAGAAGAAAGAAAGGGTGGGATGATGAGAGAGAGGAGGGCCTGAGAAAAGAGCCCAAGGGGCCGCATCCCGTCCCCGGACCTGGGTTTGCCCATACCTGATCTAGACCAGTGTTTTTCAACCTTTTATGAGCCGTGGCACATTTTTTACATTTACAAAATCCTGGGGCTCACCACCAACCAAAATGACACAAAATGACACTCTAACACATTAATACATATAGTTAATATGTTTTTAAATGTATTTATACACTCAGTGTGAAACCTGGGCTTGTTTCGATGAACACAACATAAATATTCTGGCAGGAATGGCAGAAAGACACACACGAAGGTCTTGCTCAACAGCTGTCAGTCTCTCTCTGTGTTCTTATGCATCAATAAGGAAGGAAGGAAGGAAGGGAAGAGAGAAGGAAGAATGGAACCAAAGAGCAAAGAAAGGGAGGAAAGAAACAGGTAGAGAAGGAAGAAAAAGGGAAAGAAGAAGGAAAAGAAAAAGAGGGAAGGAAGGAAAGAGGGAGGGAAGGAGAGAAAGAAGGAGGGAAGGTTGGCCACAGTAACGCGTGGCGGGTACAGCTAATAAATTAATACAGCTTATATATATATACTAGCTGTACCCGGCACGCGTTGCTGTGCCCTTTTTAGGAGATGCAAGAAAGTCCAATCATCCACGGTGTGCCCTCCTCTAAACTGCAGTTGGATGGAGTGTGGGTCATGGGGGGCATGGTGTGCCAAGTTGGGTCTTTATTGGTCTTGGTTCTGGGCCACAGTGGTCTGTGGGGAATGATGGGTTTTGAAGTACTACAAATCCCATTTTCCATGGTGGTACTTCAAGTCCCATCATGCATGGTCGGGGCTCTGTGTACCAAGGTAGGTTACTGTAAATTCAGGCCATACACAATGTCCCCTGAGCTGAGGCCTAGTTAGGAACAGCAAGTTAATGAAGCCTTACTGTCAATTCAGGCCATACACAATGTCCAATGAGCTGAGGCCTAGTCGGGAGAATCAAGTTAATGAAGCCTTACTGTCAATTCAGAGCGTAAACAGCTTCCCAGTAAGTGAGGGCTAGTTAGGGAAATCAAGTTAAGGAAGCCTTACTGTCAATTTTGGGCGTGGTCTGTGATTTTTTGGGGTGTAAATTTTCGGTTGGAAGTGATTTGGGTGTTTGTTATGGGGATTGGCTCAGGCAGGCATGTAGCCGGGGGGGGGGGCTAAGGGGGCTTCAGCCCCTACGAAATTCTCAGGGTGGTCCGCGAAAAGGCCTTACTGGTACATTATTTAAACTGTTATGTTTATTCATATCATGATCTGATCACCATGCTCATTATATCCCACATTAATGGGGTTATTGGGATAACAATACAAAAGGTTTGCTAGGGTAGACCCTCTTCCACCCAATCTCAGCCCCCCGAACCAAACTCAGCCCCGAATCAAAATCCTGGCTACGGCCCTGGGCTCAGGCCTTTTCCTTATTCTGTTTTGGCAGTTTTTTATTGTTCGGAATTTTCATGTTGGCTGGCCATTGCAGCAGTTATGCAAATCCGCCCTTATTGGCAGCCAATCATGTTGTTCAGAATGTAGAGGCTGGGTGAGTCTTTGGCTGCCCCGGAGGATGCTGGTAAATGTAGTTTTATTTTTCTTCGTTGTTTTGGGGGCCTTTTAGGTTTTTTGGGGGAAAGTTTCTTTGCTACAAACGTACCTTGCTTGAGGCCTATTTCTGTTGGCAAGTATTGTTTTTCTGCGTTGTATGGTTTCTTTGTTTGAGGTATACATCACATGACGTGAACCCATTTATATTATATATATATATATATATATATATATATATATATATATATATGAATGGTGGGAGTTGTAGGCCAAAACACCTGGAGGGAGAGCCCAAGTTGGCCCACGCCTGCCTTAAGTGAGCAAACCCTGTTAGTTTTCAGCCCGTGTTTAAAGGTGCCTCAACCCTGTGTCCCGAACGCCCCTTGACCCGCCTTGGCTGAGTGCGAGGGAATCACGGGAGTGGTAGTTCGACACCATCCGGAGCCCCCCCAAGCTACAAATCCCGAGATTCCCCAGCCTCGAGCCCTGGAAGACCAAGGGGTGCCTCACTGCATGAATGCTATGGTGTAGATCCGCCCCCAGGCAGCCAGGGGACCCGGGGAAGTCCCATCCCAGGATCTTCTCTCTCTCTGTGTGTGGCTCTTTCTGCCTGACGCAGTCCCCACCTTTCGGCTCAAACCCTTCCAAGGCCGAGGAATGAGCGGAGGGGAGGAGGAAGCCCAAGAAGGCAAGTGGTGAGTAGAGGCTGTGTTTGCGGGACTCAGGCAAGGGAGCAAGCCCTGGCTAGGGCTTCCCGGCAGGACAGGAGGGTTCTCTCTAACTCTTCTATCTCCAATTTCCCACGGCACACCTGATGATCGCTCACGGCACACTAGTGTGCCACGGCACACGGGTTGGGAAACACTGATCTAGACACTATATACTATTCTTGATGCAACCTGTGATTGCATTGCCTCATCACACTGTTGGCTCATGTTCAGCTTGTGGTCTACTAAGACTCTTAGATCCCTTTCAAATGGACTGTGTTCCAGTCAGGAGCCAACCATCCTATATCTATCCTATTTCAATATTTTTGTCTATTATTACATTGCTCCTGGTTGAAATTGATTTTTGTTAGTTTTGGCTCAGCTCTCCAATCTCTTAAAGTGATTTTGAATCACGATTTATTCTCTGCATAATTAACTCTCCCTCCTAATTTGATGGGACTTGTTTGCTAATAGAAAAGGATCCGAATGCAGCCTTAATGGACAATTAATCAATGGGCAATTAATCAATGTATCTGATGTTGCTGGACTGGTGCAACAACATCTGATGAAAGCATAGCAGACAACTCAGAACTCAAAGCATCTTCACACAATATCCTTTAAACCACAGAGCTGCTGAACTTGCTGACCGAAAGATGAGCTCCTGCTGTTAGCTCCAGCTTCTGCCAACTTAGCAGTTTGAAAACATGCAAATGTGAGTAGATCAATAGGTGCTGCTTTGGTGGGAAGGTAACGACACTCCATGCAGTCTTGCTGGCCACATGACCTTGGAGGTGTCTATGAACAACGCTGGCTCTTCAGCTTAGAAATAGAAATGAGCACCACCCCTCAGAGTCGAATTCAACTAGACTTAATGTCAAGGGGAAACTTTAACCTTTTCATATTTGAGTTGGATTTAGACTAGGATTAATGCTATGGGTTGTAGTCCAGCAGCATCTGGAGGAGAATCATTTCCCCATATAAACAGTGTTGAATGCCCATTTGAAACACTTGGCATATCATGAAAACACAAGTGTAACAAAGTGGTGAATCTATAAGGATAGCAACATGATTTGCAAATATTTAATGCTAGCTGCAGGAAATCTGCTGACTAGAATGTTGTCAGTCCGAAACCATGAATTGAGGTGAGCTCCTGACTGTCAGCCCTACCTTCTGACAACAGTTCGAAAGCGAGTAGATCAATAGGTACTGCCTAGGTGGGAATGCGAGTAGATCAATAGGTACTGCCTAGGTGTGAAGGTAAAAGGGCACCCCATATATGCAGACCTGCTAGCAACACAATCGGAGATATCCATGAACAACAGGCTCCTTAGCATGAAAAAATGGAATAAGAGCACCTTCCCATGACCAGAGTTGTGCATCGCCTCCAGATGCTGGAGTTGGGAAAAAAGGGGGAAGGCCTTTACCTTCGTCTGTATTGTATGTTGTTGTTCACTGTATGGAAAAGGCATTGAATGTTTGCCTCATGTATATATTTTATTCCACTCCGAGTCCCTCCGTGGAGATAAAGTAGAATATAAATAAAGTGTTTGATGTTGATGATCATCATCATCATCATAATTGCTATTACGCGTGGTTCCAGTAGTGGCAGGACTACATCTCCCAGCAGCCTTGGGCAGAATGAGATATCCTGGGCATTGTAGTCCAGAAACATCTTGAAGTCTGCGCAGTCCAGTGGCTCCCAATGTTTTTTTGAGCAGGGACCACTTTGAAAAGAGACAATTTGAAAAGAGACCACTTTGACAAGAGACCACTTGAGCAGGGATAACTTTGACAAGAGACCACTTTGGCCAGGGACAGGCCCAAGGACCACTTAAGACAGTTTGGCGCCCTAGGCCACACTTTGGAGGCCCCGCCCCCCTGCAGGAGGGAGGGCGCAAGTGCCGCGGCCTCATCCGCCATGCTCCTGGGTACCGCGCATGCGCGGCAGCGGCCCCCGGGCTTCCCTTCCTTCCTCCTCCTCCTCAGAGGAGGAGGAAGGAAGGGAAGCCCCCGGGGCCGCTGCGGCACCCAGGAACATGGCAGAGAAGGCAGAGGCCATGGCTCTCGCGCCCTCCCTCCTGCTGCGCATGCCCGGAAGCGGCCCCGGGGGTGGGGCTTCCTTCCTCCTCCTCCTTGACTCAAGGAAGGAGGGCGCGGCAAGGAGGAGGAAGAGGCGGAGGGAAGCCCCGCCCCCGGGGCTGCTGCCAGGCATGCGCGGCAGGAGGGAGGGCGCAAGCACCGCGGCCTCGCCTCCTCCACCATGTTCCTGGGTGCCGCGCATGCCCGCCAGCGACCCCGGGGGCTTCCCTCCACCTCCTCCTCACACTCCTTCCTTGACAAGGGGGCAGGGGGCGATGGCACCCCACCATTCCAGCCCTCTCCTGCCCCCTCACAGCGCTCTCCCCCCGCCTTTCCCCCGCCCTTCCCCGAGAGAGAGAGAGGGAGTCATCATGCCACACGTTGCGGTTTTGTTTGAACATTTTTTTGGGTCCTTGATCTGGTGCCCCCTAGGCCTGCGCCTATAGTCCATGGCCTTGTGTGGCCTCATGGGTAATCCAGGCCTGGCCAGGGACTACGTTGACCAGGGACCACTTGACCAGGGATAACTTTGACAAGAGACCACTTTGACCAGGGACCACTTGGACAAGAGACCACTTTGACCAGGGACCATTTTGACCAGGGCCCATCAGCTCTAACATTAATACCAAAACACATGCCAATCAGGCGTTTTGGTCAACTTTAGGGTGATCCGCGAGAAGGCCTTACTGGTACATTATTTAAACTGTTATGGCTGCATGATTCTGAAATGCTCATTATATCCCACATTAATGGGGTTATTGGGATAACACATCAGCTCTAGTCTAGCTGAACAAAACTCAGCAGAAAAATCACATGCCATCCAGTATCTTCTTGCCCACAGAACCATATTTAATAATCTAAAGCTGCAGACCTTATTTTACGTCTCACGGCCCACCAGTGGCCTGCGGCCACAAATTGGGAACCCTTGGTGTAGTCAATATCTTAAACTTAAAGCAACCAATTAGCAAACCATAGTCCCTTGCCACATAACAGGCGGAAAGTCCCTATTGTCATCAAGTTTGCTTGGTCTCATTGATTGCTCACCTGGTATTATTCAGAATCGTGTTTCAATTGTAAAACACACAAACACACACTTATCAGTCAGGCCAGATTTCCACTACCTAACAGAAATTCAAGTTTACTCTGGAGGAAGTCCTGTTGAGTTGAGTGGGGCTGGTTTGTTTATTTTCTTTATTAGTTGCATTTCCATTCTACCTTCTTCCTCCAATTATGTCAAGGCAGAGGTAGCGATTGACTTAGGGTGACCCCATGAGTTACATGATCCAGTGGAAATTTGACCCTAAGGTGCAGCTACACCAACGTTTCTCAACCTGAGGGTCAGGACCCCTTGAGGAGTTGTGAGGGGGTGTCAGAGGGGTCACCAAAGATCATCAGAAAACACAGTATTTTCTGTTGGTCATGTGGGTGCTGTGCAGGAAGTTTGGCCCAATTCTATCGTCGGTGGGGTTCAGAATGCTCTTTGATTGTAAGCAAACTATAAATCCCAGCAACTACAACTCCCAAATGTCAAGTTCTATTTTGCCCAAACTCCACCAGTGTTCACATTTGGGCATATTGAGTATTCATGCCAAGTTTGGTCCTCTGGATGTAGGTGAACTACAACTCCAAAACTCAAGGTGAATGCCCACCAAACTCTTCCGGTATTTTCTGTTGGTCATGTGAGTTCTGTATGCCAAGTTTGGTTCAATTCAATTGTTGGTAGAGTTCAAAATGCTCTTTGATTGTAGGTTAACTATAAATCCCAACAACCACAACTCCCAAATGACAAAACCAATCCTGCCCCCAGCCCCACCAGTATTCAAATTTGGGCATATTGGGTATTTGTGCGAAATTTGGTCCAGTGAATTAAAATACATCCCGCATATCAGATATTTACATGACGATTCATAACAGTAGCAAAATTACAGTTGTGAAGTAGCAACAAAAATAATATTATGGCTGGGGGTCACCACAACATGAGGAACTGTATTAAGGGGTCATGGCATCAGGAAGATTGAGAACCACTGATCTACACTGTAGAATGAATGCAGTTTGACACTACTTGAACTGCCATGGCTCAGTGCTGTGACATCATGTGAGTTGTAGTTCTGCAAGCTCTTTCACTGTCTGTGCCAAAGAGGATGGGTGCATGTCCAAACCCCAACTACTATGATTCCACAGCATGAAGCCTTGGCAGTTCAAGTGGTGTCAAACCGCATTCACTCTGTGGTATAGATGTGCCCAATGACGACCAAAACCCTCTCCAGCAACCCAACGGGACGAACAGCACCCAAAATATATTCAAAACAAAGCCAGGTAAACATTAGGAAGAACTTCCTGATAGTAAAATTTGTTTGGTAGTGGAATGTGTTGCCTGGGAGTCTGGTGGAGTCTCCTTCTCTGGAGGATTTTAAACAGCGGGTAAATCAGCCATGGGTAAACTTGGGCCCTCCAGGTGTTTTGGACTACAACTCCCACCATTCCTAACAGCCTCAGGCCCTTTCCTTTATTTATTATTTATTTATTTACTTTATTTATATTCCGCTCTTCTCACCCCGAAGGGGACTCAGAGCGGATTACAGGTACACATACTTAGCAGACAATCCCTGCCGTTTCCACATACACACATATAGACTAAAAGAGGCACACTCTGGTCACCAGGGGGAGCTGACGCACTCCTCATCTCTCAGCGTTCCCAGCATCCCTGGTTGTTCTTCCGCATTACTGGAGTTCTTTAATGGCCTCATAATTCAGTCAAAATTTGCCTTCCCACTTAATGTGGTACCTTTATCTCCTACTTGACAGATGCAACTGTCTTTCGGGCTGCAAAGGTCAACAGCAGGCTACACTTAAAGGTCGAGCACCCACCTCGACCCGGGCAGGCCTCGAACTCATGACCTACTGGTCAGAGAGATCTTATGCAGCTGACACTTAGCCAGCTGCGCCACATTCCCGGTGCTTAAGTAGCTGAGGGGGAAAAGGAAAGGACCCGAGGCTGTTGGGAATAGTGAGAGTTGAAGTCCAAAACACCAGGAAGGCTGAAGTTTGCCCATATCTGGACTAGAGGCCTCATGTGAGTCGCCCCAAGTCCCCATTGGGGAGATGGGTGTGGGGTACAAATAAAGATTATTATTATTATTATTAGGCCTGAGTGGGCCTGGTGGCCGTCGGAGAAGGCGGCGCCGGAGGCCGCAGAGCGGTAGACTCCTTGGCCCAGGGTCGCTTGCCACTGGTTGCCCGAGAGCTGGGAGGCCTGCATCGCTTGAGCCCGGGTCCTGGAACGTGCGGCGTGCCAGAACTTTCTGGGGTCCGGGCTTTGGGCAACGGAGGCCCCCTCTTGCAGGCCCACAGCGGAGGAAGGCCACCAATCGGGTGGATCGGGCACTTCTAGCCGGACCCCGGGACAATGGGGGATTGGCCACTTCGGACCACTTCGGTGGGATCACTTGGAGACCACCTTTGCTCCCCTCCTTTGATGGGAGAGTAGGGCCCGCTTGACCTGCTGGGCACTGTCCCGCTGGATCTTGTCCCACCTGTCCCTGTCCCTTCCCTTTCTTTCCCTTTTCTACTGTGTTGTATTGTCCTTTGTTTGTGTATTGATCATGTATTTTGTTGCCTCTTGGCTTTGTGAGCCGCTGCGAGCCTCAGGGAGTTTGGCGGCATAAAAGCCCAAGCAATAAATAAATAAATAAATAAATAAAATTATGATGATGAGAGACATCTGTTGGGAGTGCTTTAATTGTGTCTTCGTACATGTCAGGGGGTTGGACTGGATGGCCCTTGGAGGTCTCTTCAAACTCTGTCATTTTATGATTCTATGAAACCTTCCCTTTGAAAAACATGCCTGCATTGCCAATTGCTTCATCGCGCTCACTCTCTAGTTTAGTTTCCCTTCGTTACAAAAGTCCAGGCAAATAAAGAGCAGATGTTCCTTTTTACCGGTTGCGAATAAACAGCTCCAGAAATTGTCAAAGAAGACAGACAGATTCCTCTCTTTACTTATTCTTTTCTTATCAGGGCCGACGTCTGCTTAGAGTTCCTCCCAAAGACCAACAAACCCAACAAACCCTCCAAATGTCTTGTACTCACCTAATGTTACAGCGACAAGGTTGGCTCTTCTGGGTTTCCTTTGCACAGTGCCGCCTTCTGAAATGTCAAGGCAGGAGCGCATGCATGTGCCGTCCAGAGGCATCAGAGCTGAATGAGCGAGAGATCCAGCCGAGAGCCAGAGCTAGTCAGCCAAGGAGGGGAGTGGGTGAGCAAAGATCACTCCTCAAAGAGGATTCCTTGGCTCTCTTGAGGACTCATCCTGCTTTCTCCAGTTTTGGTCATGACTTTCGGAGGAGCGTGTGATGTGCGTTCTGTGTTCCAAACCACTCTGATATTTATTTCAAAAATTGAAAAGTCTGGTTTCCTGGAGCTCTCGCTGCGTGGGGGTTGCATGCCTGCCACCGACTTCTTCTCTCGCCTTGACCACATCTGAGCTTTTCCAAAGAACCGACGCCCCCTGAAATCCCCTTTTACAGATGTGCCCCTTTCACTTTGTAATGTGTCTGCACTGCAGATGCATACGTCTGGTTCGAATGGTGTCGCTCTTGAAGACATAATGGGGCCAAGTTGTTTCCTTTTTGGAGAGACCCCAGGACACTGCTGTGCAGCACAAGTGAGGAAAAGTCAGATAGGAAACAGCATGGTTTCTTGTGCATTTGCCAAGGCAATGTGGAAAGAAAGCAAATACAGTAGAGCAATGTTTCCCAACCAGTGTGCCGTGGCACACTAGTGTGCCGTGGGAAATTGGAACCTCCAATACTCTTTCTTCCCTCTCCTGCCAAACACTTTTTCTTCTCCACTTGGGCTCCCTTCTTCCCAGCCTCGCTCTGATCGCTTTGCCTCGCTTTGCTCTGGGGCGGGTCTGCGCAGTAGCGCCCTCACGGGTCACGTCTTCCTCCCTCCCCTCCTGAACACGCTCGCGCTACCCTCTCGGATCAAAATGGCAGCAGAAGCGGCAGTGATGAAGAAAAAGTAAGTGTTCGACAGGAGGGGGAAGAAAGGGCGCAAAGGGGAAGGAGGAGGAAGAGGTCTCTGTCGATAGCTGGCATGGGCAAACTTGGACCTTGCAGGTGTTTGGACTCCAACTCTGACCATTCCTAGCAACCTCAGGCTCTTTTACCCCCCCCTCAGCCATTTAAGCAGGAAAGGGCCTCAGGCTGTTAGGAATGGTGGGAATTGAAGTTCAAAGCACCCAGAGGGCCGAAGTTTTCCCATGCCTGTTTTAGGGACCTTAAAGTGGTGAGCCTCCTTCCAACATTGTGATTCTGGATAGAAAACAAACAACAACATAACATAACATTGTTTGAGGCCACAGTGCTCTCTGGGTGTAGGTGAACTATAACTTCCAAACTCAAGGTCAATTCCCAAGCAAACCCTTTCAGTACTTTCTGTTGCTAATGAGAGTTCAATATGTCAAATTTGGTTCAATTCCATTGTTGCGAGAGTTCAGGATGCTCTTTGATTGTGTGTTAACTATAAATCCCAGAAATTGTAACTCCCAAATGTCAAGGTCTATTTTCCCCAAACTCCATCTGTGTTCACATTTGGGCATATTGAGTATTCATGCCAAGTTTGGTCCTGATCCAACATTGTTTGAGTCCACAGTGCTCTCTGGATATAGGTGAACTACAACTCCAAAACTCAAGGTCAATGCCCACCAAACTCTTATAGCATTTTCTCTTGGTTATGGGAGTTCTGTGTGGGAAGTTTGTGTCTTTCTGCCATTCCTGCCAGGATATCTATGTTGTGTTCATTGAAACAGGTCCAGGTTTCACACTGAGTGTATAAATACATTAAAAAACATACTATATGTATTACTGTGTTAGAGTGTCATTTTGTGTCATTTTGGTTGGTGGTGTGCCCCAGGATTTTGTAAATGTAAAAAATGTGCCGTGGCTCAAAAAAGGTTGAAAAACACTGCAGTAGAGTCTCGCTTATCCAACATAAACGGACGGGCAGAACATTGGATAAGCAAAAATGTTGGATAATAAGGAGAGATTAAGAAGAAGCCTATTAAAGTCAAATTATGTTATGATCATGTTGCAAAACATCATGTTTTGCAACAAATTGACAGAAAAAGCACTTAAATACACGGTAACATTATGTAGTAATTACTGTATTTACAAATTTAGCGCCAAAACATTGCAATGTATTGAAACAGCCGTGGATACGGGCAAGAGGCAGACTGCGTTGGATAATACAGAACGTTGGATGAGCGAAGGTTGGATAAGTGAGATTCTACTGTACAATACGCCAAAATGATGGTTGCTTTAGGATGCATCTGCATTGACTACACATGGAGAAGAGACCCTGAATAAGCTGTGTTGTGTAAAGAGCCACACCGGTTTGAATTTAGGTTACAGCTATATAGTTTATCTGGTTGTTGCTTTCTATTGTCTGAGATTTTGACCATATGGCACTTGCCTCTATGATATTATGCAAAAGACATTCTAAGGTATGTATGAATGTGCTTTGTTGTCCCCAGTAGTTCCTTTATGGAGCATTTGGTTTTGTTTTGGAAATGTTTGAGATGATATTTAGACTATGAACTGATATAATGCATTGTTTTATAGTACTACCATTAACTGAGGTGGAACGATAATATTACTCCTGGATTATGTCCCCGGTCCCGACAAAGTCTCTAGAGCAGCGTTTTTCAACCTTTTTTGAGCCATGGCACATTTTTTACATCTACAAGATCCTGGGGCACACCACCAACCAAAATGACACAAAATGACACTCTAACACAGTAATACATATAGTTAATATGTTTGTAAATGTTTTTATACACTCATTGTGAAACCTGGGCCTGTTTCGATGAACACAACATAGATATCATGGCAGAAAGACACACACGAAGGTCTCACTCAATTTATAGTTAACACACAATCAAAGAGCATCCTGAACTCTTGCAACAATGGAATTGAACCAAACTTGGCATATTGAACTCTCATTACCAACAGAAAGTACTGAAAGGGTTTGCTTGGGAATTGACCTTGAGTTTGGAAGTTGTAGTTCACCTACACCCAGAGAGCACTGTGGACTCAAACAATGTTATGTTATGTTGTTGTTTGTTTTCTATCCAGAATCACAATGTTGGAAGGATGCTCACCACTTTAAGGTCCCTAAAACAGGCATGGGAAAACTTCGGCCCTCTGGGTGCTTTGGACTTCAACTCCCACCATTCCTAACAGCCTGAGGCCCTTTCCTACTTAAGTGGCTCAAGGGGGGGGGAGGAAAAGGGCCTGAGGCTGCTAGGAATGGGCCGTGAGTGATAATCAGGTGTGCAGTGGGAAATTGGAACCTCCAATACCCTTTCTTCCCCCTCCTGCTGAATACTTTTTCTTCTCCACTCGGGCTCCCTTCTTCTCAGCCTCGCTCCACTTGCTTTGCCTCGCTTTGCTCATGCTGCCACTTCTGCCGTCATTTTGATCTGATGGGGCAGCGTGAGCGTGTTTAGGAGGGTAGGGGGAGGGAGGAAAACGTGACCCGTGTGGGCGCTACTGCGCAGATTCGCCCCACGTCTTCCTCCCTCCCCCCTCCCCTCCTGAACACGCTCACGGCAGCGTGAGCAAAGCGAGGCAAAGCGAGCAGAGCGAGGCTGGGAAGAAGGGAGTCCGAGTGGAGAAGAAAACGTGTTCGGCAGGAGGGGGAAGAAAGGGTATTGGAGGTTCCAATTTCCCACGGCACACCTGATGATCGCTCACGGCACACTAGTGTGCCGCGGCACACTGGTTGGGAAACACTGCCCTAGAGGGCGAAACGGTCCAGTGCAGGCATTTGCCCTACCGTCGACCGTTGGAGCTTTACGGCTGTGGATTATCTTTCTTTTGGATTGATAGTAGAAGATTTATATGGACTTCTAATTGATACATTGATTGGGATTATTAAGGATGCTCTGGGACTATCTGGTGAGAAGATACTTGAAAGGAACTGTGTTTAGAATTCAAATAGAGACCTTTGATTTTGTTCATTTCCACTTACCTGCGAGTAAGTCACACATGTTTGAATTGCAAAATATTCATTCAGATGCATGCTATTCAGCAACGGTTTATTAAGAAAATTACATTGTGTCTACGTATTAAGAATTGTTCTGAGAGTTTGTTTCATGCTCCACCCTTAATAGTTGGGTTTCAAAGGGGTCACCAGAGACCACCAGAAAACACATATTTCTGATGATCCTAGGTGCCCCTTTGGCAGAGAAGACTGAAGATCTCTCTAGCTGTCCTTCTCTTCCTTTTTGGAAACAGACGGAAAATTCTCCCACCAATAGCCCTCCTCTGCTGTGATTGGCTGACCTCTCAGCTAAGGGGAGGACTGTTTCTGAGACAAGTTCTGTGTGGCAAGCTTACTAGTTCCATTACCAGTTTGGTACAGAGTGCTCTCTGAGTGTTGGTGAACTACAACTCCCATAATTCAAAAACATCTCCCCCAAACCCACCAGTATGCAATGTTGGCCATGCAGGTGGTGGTGTGCCAAGTTTGGTGCAGATCTATTGTGGGCTGAGTTTAGAATGTTCTTTGATACCTAGGCCATGCTGGAAATATTTTGAATGTTCACAGGTAATACTTTCACCCACAGGTAAACTCACCAAAGAGAACAAAACAGCTATGAACTAAATGTAAGAAAGCACATTGTTTCACCCTTCGGCATTTGAGTTGCAAATCGAGATGCAAAGTTTCAGTACACATTTTTTTTTAGGTACACACAGGAAAAGGAAGTTCCCGCAATGGAATGTCTGAATATTTCAGTAGATATCCTTTGGGGTTTCACTAGGGGCGGTCTAAGGTAATTTTATATGGTAAGCGAACATTATTTTGGCGCCCCCCCAACATTATTTTGGCGCCCCCCCATGTAAAACAAATATACAATTATAATATCACAATACCATTAGTAGTATTATATTGTATCAATGTATATACAATATATTATAGTACATACTCATACTATATTATATCACTAGCTGTACCTGGCACGCGTTGCTGTGCCCTATTTAGGAGATGCGAGAAAGTCTGAGTATGTAAGGGTTGGAAATGATGTGTTGTGTGGGTAGGAATTTGCTGGAGAATTGCTCCCTCAGAGTTTGGTTTTTTGCAGTTTAACCCTCAAACACCAACTGAAATCTCTCAGTTCTTTGTTTGAGGTATACATCACATGACGTGAACCCATTTATATAATAGATAATTTTATTATACTACATTACAATATAATTATATTATAATGTATTGACATTATAATATAATATAACATTCTATTATATTATTATTATAAAATAATAAATAAAATTATTTATTTAAATCAAATTATCCTCTACTAAATATTTTCATTACTCCTATAAAACTCAAATAACCCAAAATAAAGTAAAATAAAATATATATTACTATTTGCCTGCGCAGATACGCCTGTCTCTCCTTGATGATCCTGGCCGGCGCGTGGGAGGTGGGCGGGTATGGTAGGGTTCACACGTGATTGGGCCTGGCGAGGAGTTCGCCTCAGTGGCGGCTACTTCCAGGTGGCGGCTGTCAGGAGGCAATACGTCGCCAATACCCCTTTGGCTCCCCTCCCCTCTCCCTTTGTCTCTGCCCCTGCCTGCCCAATTGGGTCACCATATTCGGCGGCAGGGCAGAGACAAAGGGAGAGGGGAAGCACTCCCTGCCTGCCCGATAGGGAGTGCTTTGCTTACAGGCTTCTGCGCACAGGAGCTACTGGGCATGCGCGGAGGTTTTCACGCATGCGCAGTTGCTCCTGCGCTCAACTTCAGCTCCAAAGCAACTGCGCCTGTGCGAAAACCTCCGCACATGCCCAGAAGCGGCGTTGGAGCGCACAAGGCCGGGACCCAAAAGCAGGCAGCCGCGGCGCTGCCTGAGGAACATCGGCAGGGCCAGGATGCTGTCTGGCGCCGGCACCCGGTGGGCGGGGGAATTCGCCCCTTCCCAGATGGCGCCCCATGCGGCCGCTTCCTTGGCCTACCTGTAGGACCACCCCTGGGTTTCACATATTTTCCAAAAGTTCAGGGTTTCGGAAATTAATTTAAGTGGAATTAGGCAGGCAGGCAAGGGAGGAAGAAAGGAAAGAAGGAAGGAAGGAATAAAGGAAGGAAGGAGGGAAGGAGGGAGGGAGGGAGGAACGAATGAAGGAAGAAAAGACTTTGTCAGGATCAAACCCATACTGTTCCCACTCTATGCAAATATCCTTATCTCCCTTGATTATTATAATACTGTTTATTCCAGGTTAACATCTATAATCTTCATTAAAATAAAGAGACACTAAGCCTTAAAAAGATGTAAAAATAGAAGAAACACTTCAAAAGCAACAATCTCACTCTGAGATCCCTTTCCTTTCATCCTGAGTTCTGTAAGAGATCTGGGAATCTTAGGAAATAATAATAATAATAATAATAATAATAATAATGATCGACACACTGGGTGCAGTGCCTAAAGACCTTGGCCTGCACTTAAAAACAGTCGGCGCTGACAAAATTACCATCTGTCAACTGTAAAAGGCCACCCTACTCCGATCTACGTGCATTATTCACTGACACATCACACAGTCCTAGAGCCTTGGGAAGTGTTCAGCGTGTGATCCAAACAAAGTGATCTTGTTTACTGTGTACTAATCTTGTTGTGTATCTAATAATAATAATAATAGCAGAATTTTATTAAGTACCAACATAGACTGAAGGTAATTTTATGCATTTTTAAAAACCATTTTGTGCATGAAAGTTTGTGTACAGAAAGCAAACTTTCTCAGCCATTTGTGTCCAAAATTTTAGATTTTGGAGTATTTTGCCTTTAGGATTCCAGATAAGGGATGCTCATTCTTTATTGATCCTTTTTTGGTTGTTCCAGAAGGAAGATGGGTTTCCCCCCAGGTTTTAATGCACACCTTCGAGGAACTCTCCAAGGTGCTGAGCCTTGTTGGTATCTAGGTCCATTACCTCGGATAGCTCCTGTGAAACTTGTGGTGCATCTACACTGTAGAATGAATAAAGTTTGACACCATGGCTAAATGCTTAGAATACTGGGTTTTGTAGTTTGGTGAGGCACCACTCGTCTTTGGCAGAGAAGGAGAAAGACCTTGTAAAAAGGGACCATGGTGGCACAATGGATTAAACCACTGAGCTACTCAGCTTGTTGACTAGAAGGTTGAAAGTTCAAAATGGGATGAACTCCCACTATTAGCCCCAGCTTCTGCCAACCTAGCAGTTTGAAAACATTCGAATGTGTTTAGATCAATAGGTACCATCTTGGCGGGAAGGTAAACGGCGCTCCGTGCAGTCATGCCAAACACATGACCTAGGAGGTGTCTATGGACAACGCAGGCACTTTGACTTAGAAATGGAGATGACCATCACCCCTCAGAGCAGTGTTTCTCAACCTTCCTAATGCTGCGACCCCTTAACACAGTTCCTCATGTTGTAGTGACCCCTAACCATAACATTCTTTTCATTGCTACTTCATAAATGTATTGGGGGGGGGGTTGATTTTGTCATTTGGAAATTGTAGTTGTTGGGATTTATAGTTCACCTACAATCAAGGAGCATTCTCAACTCACCAACGATGGAATTGAACCAAACTTGGAACACAAAACTCCCATGACCAACAGCAAAGGGTTTGGTGGGCATTGACCTTGAGTTTGGGAGTTGTAGTTCACCTACATCCAGAGAACACTATAGACTCAACAATGATGGATCTGGACCACACTTGACACAAATCCTCAATATACCCAAATGTGAACACTGGTGGAGTTTGAGGGAAATAGATCTTGACATTTGGGAGTTGTAGTTGCTGGGATTTATAGTTCATCTACAATCAAAGAGCCCCTTGCACCCTACCAATGATAGAATTGGGTCAAAATTCCTACACAGAACCCTCATGCCTTGAAGGGACTAGCTGGTGTGAGCCTCCATCCCACCTCACACACTCTCCTCACCCATAGATGCGCATCATGCTGCCATGCGCTGCTATGCCTGCTCTCCCCTCCCGCTTGAGTCTCAGATTCAGCCCTCCCCTTGGTTGGGAGGCCTGCCAATCACAGCAGAGCTTTAGGTGGGAGAATTCGCAGTCTGTTTCCAAAAAGAAAGAGAAGGAAAAGCGGAGAGATCTTCAACCTTTTCTGCCAAAGGGCTTCCTAAGACTAGCGGAAATACATGTTTTCTGATGGTCTTTGGCGACCCCTATGAAACCCTCTCTCGACCCCCCTGGGGTCCCGACCCCCAGGTTGAGAAACACTGCCTCAGAGCCAGAAGGGGAAGCCTTTACCTTTATCTGTGTTTTGTTGTTTCTAGGCATTGAATGTCTGCTCTTGTGTATGCTGGTATCCACATTATTCCAGAAGGAAGATGAGTTCACCCCAGGTTTTACTGCATGCTTTCAAGGAACTCTCCAAGGTGCTGAGCCTTGTTGCTATCTAAATCCATTACCTCAGATAGCTCCTGTGAAACTTGTGGTGCATTTGCACTGTAGAATGAATGAAGTTTGACATCACTTTGACTGCCGTGGCTCAATGCTGTGGAATCCTGGGATTTGTAGTTCAGTGAAAAGTAAACAACAGGAAGGTAAACAGCAGTGTTGCGTGCAGTCATGCTGGTCACATGACCTCGGACAGGGGTGCCCACACTTTTTCAGCATGCGAGCTACTTATATTAAAACCAAGTCAGAAAGATCTACCTACCTCCTCACGGCTGGAGAGGGGAGGGGGCAGGGTGGGGCTTGGCCAGAGGGGGCGGAGCCAGGCTGCACCAAGCCACACCCCCTCTCCTCTGGCTTTGGAGCTCCCAGCAGCTTCTCCAGGCTTGAGGATGGCAGTGCCAAGCCAGTGGTGGCAAAGCTAGCACAAGGCTGGCTTGGCCCTGCCCTCCACAAACCTGGAGCAGCTGCTGGGAGTGCTGAGGCCAGGGTGGGGGCGGGGCTTGGTGCGGCCTGGGTCCGCCCCCTCTGAGAAGCACCCCATCCAGCTAGGATCAACCTCCTTTGGTCCCGGGATCGACTGGTCGATCGCGGTCGACTTCCTAGGTAGCCCTGACCTAGGAGGTGTCTATGGACAATGCAGGCTCTTTGGCTTAGAAATGGAGGTGAGCACCACCTCTCAGAGCTGGAAGGGGAAGCCTTTACCTTTGTCTCTGTTTAGTTGTTTCTAGGCATTGAATGTTTGCCTTTGTGTTTGTGTATGCTGGACTCCGCCCTGAGTCCTTTCAGGGAGATAGGGTGGAATACATACATTATTATTGTTATTATTATTACAACACCCATGATTCCATAGCAGTGAGCCATGTCAATTAAAGTGGGATCAAACGGCATTCACTCTACAGTGTTGAGCAGGCATGTGCAAACTTTGTCCCTCCAGGTGTTTTGGACTACTGTTAGGAATTGTGGGAGTTGAAGTCCAAAACACCTGGAGGAACAAAGTATGCCCATGCCTGGTGTAGATGCACCCTCCAGACTCCAGCTTGCGTCTGGACAAGTATCCTTTGCTTGACCCTCCCGTTCTGTCCTGTCCTCCGCCATGAACTCCAGTGATGGCTGGGTTCCAGGCCCAATTCCTGGCAGACTTGAGCGTGCAACACCTTCCTGTCCAAAGCCATGATAAACGATACAATGAGCCATTCTCCTTCTCCCCCAACCCAGATGTTTCCTGCTGTAATGTAACAGCCTATTTTTCATCTTGGTGCTCCGCTCTGTCACTCGCTCTCCTGTGAGTCCAAACGTTATGATCTCTACACTTCTCATATCCCTAATGCTCTCCTCATTTAATTCTGTGAAGGAAGCAATAAGTGAAATTAGATCACATACTGCAGTGTTTCCCAACCAGTGTGCCGTGAGCGATCATCAGGTGTGCCGTGGGAAATTGGAACCTCCAATACCCTTACTTATTAAAGGAGCGCCGCTACATCACAGTACAAAATGCACAATTAATAATACATAATCATACGCAAAAAAACACATTCAAAGTACCCAATCCTGCTGGAAAAAATCAAAAGTCTTACATAAGGTAGTTTGGTGTGGTCGCCACAGAGAGCGGAAGAGTTGCGAACCAGAAGTAGCGAGTTCACGGAGCGCTCCTCTACGGAAAACTCGCGATATTTGATGAAATCACAGAAGTGCGCGCAAAAAACAAAGTGTATCCTCAAGATGCTTTCCAATGTCAGTTCTGGGATCAGCACAATAACACAGTCAGTTTGCGGACAATTTAAAGAAGCAGCACCATAATCATAGCGACAAGGTAGAAAATCATGTAGATAATCACATATATTCAAACTGCCAGAGGCTGAAGATAGATGTGGCGATGGAATCAAAAGCTGGCATGGGCAAACTTGGACCTTCCAGGTGTTTTGGACTCCAACTCCCACCATTCCTATCAGCCTCAGGCCCTTTTCCTCCCCCCCCCCCCCGCCTCTTAAGCAGGAAAGGGCCTCAGGCTGTTAGTTGAAGTCCAAAGCATCCAGAGGGCTGAAGTTTTCCCATGACTGACAGCTGCTGAGCAAGACACACACGAGTGTGTCTTTGTGCCATTCCTGCCAGGATATCTATGTTGTGTTCATCAAAACAGGCCCAGGTTTCACACTGAGTGTATAAATACATTTAAAAACATATTAACTATATGTATTACTGTGTTAGAGTGTCATTTTGTGTCATTTTGGTTGGTGGTGTGCCCCGGGATTTTGTAAATGTAAAAAGTGTGCCGCGGCTCAAAAAAGGTTGAAAAACACTGATATACTGCATCTAGCACTGGTTCATCATAGGACAGGTTTTTTCACGCCTATGTATCACTGCATTCAAAGGGTGCATCTACATTGCAGAATGAAAGCGGTTTGATACCACTTTAACTTCTAAGCCCCAATGCTATGGAATCATGGGAGTTTTATAAAGGCCTTTAACCTTCTCTGTCAAATAGTGTTGGTGCCATGATTCTGTGGCGCTGAGCCATGGCAGTTAAAGTGGTCTTCTGCCTTCAGGGCCAAAAATGGGCTTTAAAAGGATGGACATTGCAAGCTATGGGCCCTGAAGGTAGAGAAATGCCGTCCCACAAATGGGGAGACCTGGAATATCTTTAAGAATGAGTGCTAGATTCAAAATAGTGAACCAAACAAGATTTATTGAATAACAACCAGTCAAAATGCTGGTGGCCCAAAATGCTTGTGGTTGGTTGCAAAAGGGGTCCTTGAAAAAGGAAGCTATCACTTGCCTCTTTGTTTGCAGAGTGATGGTGCCTTCTTTGATTCTAGGTTTCCTGCTGCCCTCCGGCTTGTAGGCCCACGAAGTCCTGTAAAAGCCCCAAAATCCACAGTCTATGTTGAGGACAGGTCCTCCTTTGCACGGCAGGCTTTGGTTGAGAGCGCAGGGTAGGCTTAGTAGGTGAACTAAGATGCTTTGTCGCAGCAATGGCTTAGATTCAACCTTGCTATGTCCGTGTGCTCTTCTGGAATGTGTCAAAAAGGAAGTCCTGCCTCTCAGGTAAATTCCAGAAAAGGAGGAGTTAAGGGCGGTGACTCCAGGTTTGGAGCCAAGACACAGCTCCGCCCCTAAGTGCCCACATGGCAGAACAATGGAACCAAGGCCTTGCAGGTAAAGGGCAACAGATACACAGTACAGATATAAAACCAGCACCCGTGGGGGCGCCACAAGTGGTGTCAAACTGTATTCATTCTACAGTGTAAACACCAGGGGCTCATGTGTGTGTGTTGTGTGTGTGATGTATGTATGTATGTGGTGTATGTATGTATGTGTGTTGTGTGTGATGTATGATTACTGCAAAGCTTTGTATGTGGGCTTACCTCGAGCAGCAATTCGCAAGATCCAAATTGTGCAAAATGCAGCCGCTAGACTCCTCACAAAAACATCAATGAGGTGCCATATAATGCTGTCTCTGCAGCTCTTGCCAGTTGAACACAGAGTCCTCTATAAGACCCTGGTCCTACCGTGTTTCCCCGAAAGTATGACACCCCGATTGTAAGACGATCGGGGTGTCAGAGGGGTCAGCTTATATAAGCCGTATTCTCGAAAGTAAGACGGCTGCATGGCGTGGCAGCGGGCTGGACGGCGAGAGGCTCCCAGAGGGGCAAGAGGCCCGAATCCTCCTCCTCCTTCTCCTCTTCCTTCCAGCGGCGCCTTCCATCCTCCTCCTCTTCCTCCCAGCGGCGCCTTCTCCCTCTCGCGGTTCCGCCCCTCCCTTCAGTGAGGAGGGGCGGAACCGGCGAGAGGGAAAGGCACCGCTGGGAGAAAGAGGAGGAGGATGGAAGGCGCCGCTGGAAGGAAGAGGAGGAAGAGGAGGAGGATTCCGGGCCCCTTTTGAGCCCCTCTGGGAGCCTCTCGTCGCCCAGCCAGGAAGCCACGCCATGCCACCCACAGTAAGTCTAACTTTCGTCTTACTTTCGGGGTACTGTCGCCCAATATAAGACGTACCCCGAAAGTAAGCCGTAGTGGGGATTTTGGGGGTCAAAAGAAAGTAAGACGCTGTCTTACTTTCGGGGAAACACGGTAGTATTCAAGGTCTTTCGAGGTCAGGGTCCTTCATATCTAAGAGACCGTTTAATGCCACTCCACCACCAGACTGCCACGGTCAGCTCATGAGAATCTCCTCTATGTCCCTGGCCCTAGAGAGGTTTGTTTGGAGTCCACCAGACAGAGATCCTTCTCCATTGTAGCCCCAATCTTGTGGAACTCCCTACCACCAGACCAAAGAGCCACTCCCGATCTACATACATTTTTAGGGGCACTTAAGACATGGCTTTTCAGAAGAGCCTATGATTGAGTAACAAGGGGTGACTATGTAACCTGTTTATTTTTATTGTGTAAGTCGCCCAGAGCACCTTTGGTAGAGGGCGACTCATAAGAAATAAAGTTAGTTAGTTAGTTAGTTAGTATGTATGTATATATATATGTATATATGTTTGATCCACAAAGGCTCCTCCATGACTTCATGAATCAGGGCCAAACTTGGCACAAAGACCCTTCACTGCCCAACTTAAAAGAACTGAAGGATTTGAATTAAAAGAACCCACTCGAGATGCAGAACTGAGGTAAAGAAAGTGATCAGAGCCGATCACTGCTCCTACTCCACTTTTTGGGAGCACATGGCGGCTCATGGAGAGGCTGCCACATGCTCCTCACAAGCGGTTTCCTTGTGAGCCCTGCCCATTGGGCCAATTGGAGTAGAAGACTGCCGTGATGTGTCTTACGCAAGCTGAGTCTGCTTCCTTAACCCCGTTGCTGAAACAGAGGTTCCCTTGAAAGGAAAAAAAGAAAGGATCCCAGGAATGGAAAAGGGAGCTTTGTAAGTTTCCCATTGTCACCAACGGACCAAATCTGACATTATTATTATTATTATTATTATTATTGCTGTGAACCGAAAACGGCTATCTGTCTACCCACCCATTTTCAGGAGGCACGCAAAAATAGATATGGGGGACTACTGGAATCTGGCCAGCAGAAATGGATAGAGATTCAGCCAAAATGCACAAGCCTATTCTGAGATAGCTTTTCTATCTATATACTGCCCTCCTGTGGTTGCTTCTGAGCACTGCATACATATTTCATTTGGTTTTTTAGGCCATACTCTCCAGGAAACATTTTTCCAATTGAAACCCTACCAGTATTTTAAGTTGGGTAATGAAGGGTCTGTGTGCCAACTTTTGTCCAGATTCATCAATACATGTAGGAGCCTTTGGGGATCAAACAAACCTTCAAACCAACATACACACATACTTTGACAGAAATGGTCAGTGCCAGATAACTGTAGATTCTGTTTGCTTGAGAGTTACTATTAAAAATAGGCCTAACTAATGCCCCATACTATACCATGTCGTAAAGTCCGTATTAATGTAAAGGTAAAGGTTTCCCCTTTACATTATTTGTGACCGACTCTGGGTGGTGGTGCTCATCTCCATTTCTAAGCTGAAGAGCCAGCGTTGTCCGTAGGCACCTCCAAGGTCATGTGACCAGCATGACTGCATGGAGCACTGTTACCTTCCCACCGGAGCAGTACCTATTGATCTACTCACATTTGCATGTTTTTGAACTGCTAGGTTGGCAGAAGCTAGGTCTAACCATGGGAGCTCACCCCACGCCTTGGACTTGAAGTGCCAACCTTTTGGTCAGCAAGTTTAGCAGCTCAGCGGTTTAACCTGCTGCACCACCAAGGGGCCCAAATCTGTATTACTTGACATTAATATCAAAATGGATTAATCAGAAGCAAATAAAGACAAACTAAACTTGATGTCACATTTTTATTATAATAACAGTTTTGTGATTTTATGTTAATTTTTGTTGAATGTATTATTATTTGATATTTTTGCCAATTGCTTTCTGGTTAACTAAGAGTCTGCTGTATATTTATGAGCCAATGACCAAGCCTTCAAACATGGTTTGTCCGAATTGTCAGTCTCCCAGACGTCAAACCGATTTTTCCCCTCCATCCATGGATACCAGATGTCTTTCAATTTGGAGAGGAATTTCTCATTAGGAAGAAATGTAAAGAATTCCAAAATAGGATTCTTTTTTGCCGCACCAAAAGTGACCAGCCTGGGTTACTCAGCATGCGACATGAGCTAATGTCAGGATGACAGGGATGAGAACGGAGAGAAAGAATTTGGAAAAGGAAAAAGTTTGACAGTGATACTGATTCCCCTAGCTGGCCAATTCCAAATGTGAATGTTTGCAAATCAATAAAAGGCATTGGTTTGATTACATGCATGTCTCCTGCCCCCTAGTGGTTGAAAGTACCATTACCTTTGCTATTGTTTGCGACTACAATTCATACAAAATTCTGAAATCCAATCAGTAACATGCAAAAATGGGAGTGACATTAGATACATATGACTTATGATTTGTTTATTAAACATTTTAACCACAAGGACAATGTACATATAAATTAGCATTTGGTTTTCAAACAAACTACCTAAACATTATGAAAACACATTCTTCCTTTGGTCCAGAACCTCCTCCGTTCCTCTTCCATGACCAAGAGCTACCATGGGTGTAAGAGTGTTGACGCCAGACTCAAGACCAAGGTTTGAATCCCAACTCAGCCATGGAAATACAATACCTGGCCTTGGGTAAGTCACATTCTCTCAACCTCAGAGGAAAGCAATGGCACTGCCCTAAACAAATCTTGTTCAGAAACCCTTGCAATAAGTTTCGTAGTACCTCTGCTACATAGTTACATATGCCTAAAGTTACACTACATAGATTATTACAGGGCTGTCCAACAGGCGGCCCGTGGGCCATATACGGCCCCACAGCCTGTTGGACACAGCCCCCGCTACCCTCCTGAAAAAATGTATTTTTTTAAAAAAAATTTTTTTTAATTTTTAAAAAATATATTTTTTAAATATGGTGGCCGGGGGGGGGGGGGAGGCGGGGCAGGGAGGAGGAAGGGAGCCAGCTCCTCCCTGCACCACCCCCTCCGTCCCTCTCCCCGCGGCGTCTCCCTCTCTCCCAAAGCGTCAGAACAGCTGTTCTGATGCTTTGGGAGAGGGGGCGGAGCCACGTGGCTGGGGGCGTGGCCGGGTGGCATGGCCGGGTGGCCCCCCAGGTGATCACTCACCAGAAGTCCGGCCCTTGAGCCGGCAAAAGTTGGACTGCCCCGGATTATTATGTGTATGGGGGCATCTACATTGTAGAACAGATGCAGTTTGACATCACTTTAAGCACTGCAGCTCATTAATAATAATAATAATAATAATAATAATAAACTTTATTTCTAACCCGCATCCATCTCCCCGGAGGGGACTCGGAGCGGCTTACATGGGGCTGTGCCCGAACAACACTTCATAAAATATCAACAACCTAAGAAAACAATAAACATAATAAAAGCAATGAACACAAGAAAATACATCTGTGAAAACACAACAATAGAGGTGAATCTAAAAACAAAACCAGCAGGGCGGGCCACATGGACATAAAGGACAGGGCTGTCCAACTGCCGACCCTGCAGGTGTTTTGGACTTCAAATCCCAGAAATCCTAACAGCTGGTAAACTGGCTAGGATTTCTGGGAGTTGAAGTCCAAAACACCTGCAGGGCCGGCAGTTGGAATGGACAGCCCTGAATAGGATATTTAAAAACTCGGGGAGATAACTAGAGTAGTGTCGAAAACAAAGGGTCACATAGGGGGGAAACAGTTTCGCAGAAATGGGGGCATTTGGGGAGCTTAATCTCCGAAGGCCCGGTGGAAGAACCAGGTTTTCAGTTGTTTTCTGAAGGATTCCAGTGAGGGGACATTCCTAATCTCTCCCGGGAGGGAATTCCAAAGTCGGGGGGCCACAGAGGAGAAGGCTTTCTCCCTAGTGCTCACAAGCCGAGTTTGTGAGACTGGCAGGGGCGAGAGGAGGGCCTCTTCTGAGGAGCGGAGGGCTCGATCTGGTTCATGGGAGGAGAGCCGGTCACAAAGGTAGACGGGTCCCAAACCGTTTAGGGCTTTATAGGTAATCACCTGCACCTTGAATTGGGCTCGGAAAATAAACGGCAGCCAGTGGAGCTCTTTGAACAGGGGGGTCGACCGCTCCCTGTAACCTGCCCCGGCTATTAATCTGTCAGCCGAGCGTTGGACAAGTTGGAGTTTCTGGGCCGTCTTCAAGGGAAGCCCCATGTAGAGCGCATTGCAGTAATCCAATCTAGAGGTAACCAAGGCGTGGACTACCATGGTCAAGTCAGACTTCACGAGGTATGGTCGCAGTTGGCGCACAAGTTTTAACTGTCCGAAGGCTCTCCCAGCCACCGCCGACACCTGAGAATCAAGCGTCAGCGCTGAATCCAAGAGAACCCCCGAACTGCGGACCTGTGACTTCAGGGAGAGTGTAACCCCGTCCAGCACAGGTTGCCACCCAATACCCCGATCAGACGGGTGACTGACCTGGAGGACCTCTGTCTTATCAGGATTGATCCTCAGCTTGTTCCTCCTCATCCAAACCGTCACAATATCCGAGGGGCTTCCTTGGAATCTCATGGAATCTGATGTCATCTGCGTAGAGATGGCACCGTACTCCAAAAATGGCACGCTCTAGAACAGGGCTGTCCAACTTCTACGGGCCCAGGGGCCTGAATTCCGGTCACTGATGACCTGGGGGGCCGAAGGGTCTGCCCCCGCCCCTGACTCCGCCCTGCCCCCACCCCACCCCCGGCTCCGCCCCCAGCTCCAATTTACTTACAATTCATAAGAGGCATCCATACAATCAAATATAATTTTTTACTAAGGGAAATGCAGGGAGGGAATACATAAGGGGCATCCATACACAATTACATAATAATAACATAAAGGTTAGCCTACCTTCCCAAACGCGCAGGATCCAGGAGTAGCCGGACCACGAGCAGAGGCGACGACCGACCGAGGCAGCAGCCGAGAAGGTCCAAATCGCGTCTGCGTGGGCCGCAGGGATTAAGTAGCCGAGATTTCGGCAAGAGGAGTATCGTGAGACTACGGAAGCCACATGGGATTTCGCTCTCAACACAGGCGTGATCTCGCATTGAGAGTGAAATCCCGTGTGGCTTCTGTAGTCTCGCGATACTTGCTCCGGAACCCGGAAGTGGGTAATTTTTTGAAATATTATTATTTATTATTTTTATTTTTTATTAAAAAGCTTAGGGGGCCGCAGGGAAGGGGCTGGAGTGCCGTATACGGCCCCCGGGCCGCCAGTTGGACAGCCCTGATCTAGAAGAACCCTACACCTTGTGCGATTGTGGAGCAGAACAAACACCTCTGCATCTGTATGCTTGTCTGCAATGCCCTGCCTCATGCACAGAGGAAGATTTGTTTAGAGCTACAGACAATGCAGTCACTGTTGCCCGTTTTTGGTCTAAAACTATCTAGCAGCTTGCGATCTCTTTATTTTATCAGTTTTAGATAAACTATTTTATGCAGTGCTTTTGACACTAAATAAATAAAGTTAATTAATCACACGTGCCAATCATTTTCTCAGTGGAAAACCTGATTCATAAAAGGATTCTCCTGCCTATCTTGCACCAATTCTCCATTCAAAACCCAACCATAAATGCTTAATTTGTGGAAATCAGATAAGACTTTTTAAACAGAAAATAGAGAGGGAAATTATTGCGTAGACAACCAGAACTGTCCTTCCCTTTACATTTGGTGTTCCATATGGCTAGGGCTGCTGTTTCTGCTTGCCGACGAACTTTCTCTTGGACTCCCGCAAGGCAGCCTTGATTTCTTGCACGATTGTGTCTTGCCAAGGATGTCTGCAAATACAGGGGGTTGAACTGTCAACCTATTGATTGTCAAGATTTACTGCAGCCTGGCCCTCATTCAGCCACTCAGTACTGACAATTACTCTATGTAACAAAAAAAAAGGACCCCTGGTGGCGCAGCAGGTTAAATCGCTGAGCTGCTGAACTTGCTGTCTGAAAGGTTGGCGGTTTGAATCCAGGGAGCGGAGTGAGCTCCTGCTATTAGGCCTAGCTTCTGCCAACCTAGCAGTTCGAAAATATGCAAATGTGAGTACCATCTTGATGGGAAGGTAAAGCACTCAATGCAGATATGCTGGCCACATGACTTTGGAGGTGTCTATGGACATCGCCGGCTCTTTGGCTTAGAAATGGAGATGAGCACCAATTCTCAGTGTACCTATTTATCTATCCAGAAGTAGGAAATTTAGGTACCACCTATGTGTGGGGAGGCTAACTTAACAAATTTGCGAGGCCATAAAAAAACCCCAGTAAAAAGCATGCGGGGGATGTGGAAAGTACTTCATCAGTGTCGCAGATGGACGGTGAAGTGACAGCTCCCCTGGTGGCCAGAAAAAAGTTAAATAGCCTCTGACTGTCTGTCTATATGTGTTGTGTGTCTATGGCATTGAATGTTTGCCATGTATGTGTACATTGTAATCCGCCTTGAGTCCCCTGCGCGGTGAGAAGGGCGGAATATAATTACTGTAAATAAATAAATATCAGGCAAAAATGTTCATTCCATTTGGACTCTTAACCGAAGGAAAAGGCTAAGGATCGTTGACGTTTGGCCATACTCACCCTGGCCTCATTTCGGGAGGGCGAGGCAGTGGCTTCACGAACCCTTTCTTCCCTACCAGCCAGTATGTTTCTTCCAAACCTTTCCCCTGTCAACAAAGGGCCAGAAGCAGATCAGGCATTTGAACCATCTGAAACATCTATGCAGTTTTGCAGGCAATATCCAACCCACCACTTCTTATCAAGGTCTAATTCGGGTAAGAGGGACCCTTTGTTGGAGGACTATCTGTCTAATCCAAGCATGGGCAAACTGTGGTCATCCAGTTGTTTTGGACTCTAACTCTCACAATCCCTAACAGCCTCAGGCCTCTTCCTCCCCCCCCCAGCTGCTTAAGCGGGCCTGAGGCTGTTTAGGGATTGTGGGAGTTGGAGTCCAAAACCCCTGGAGGGCCCAAGTTTGCCCATGCCTGGTCTAATAAATAGGGTTTCCAAAACTCCAGGTCTGTCTTTGAGTATCATAACCTGGACCCTCTTTTTCTACGTCTCTGGGAAGGAGAGAGGAATCTCAAGGTAAGAGTATTGCCTTGAAAATTCTTAGGGAACATAGCCTTTCTATTGCACTCCCTGGGGCTTGTTTGCATCTGTGTTTGTATTTTGCTGCCCTCACCTGCATGGGCCTTTGTTCTATTGTCCAGCCATGTGGGCACTTAGGGACGGAGTTGCGTCTTGGCTCCAAACCTGATGTCACCACCCTTGGCTCCTCCTCTTCCAGAGGTCACCTGAGGGCAGGACGTCCTCTCTGGCCTCACTTCCAGCAAAGAGCACATGGACGAAGCAGGCTGAAATCTGGAGCTAAGCTCAGACAAAGCACCTTCGTTCACGTATAGCCTTTCAACGCCCTCAAACCAAGGGATTCAGTAATAGGAAGGGCCAGCCCTTCAACAGATAATTTTGCTCTCAGGGCGGTTCCTGGTCTGGTCATTTCCGGCATTGAAAGTGTCGGCCTTGTGTGGGATTCCAATGAGAGTGTAGCCTTTCTATTGGTGTACCAAACGCCTAGCGCACCAGCAGAGAGCCTATCCCAGCTGCTAGAGTCTGTGTTGGAGTGGGCCTTGAGGTTCCCTAGGCTTGTTATCCTGGGGGACTTCAATGTTCACGCTGACCCAGGCTCTTTTACACCAGCAGCTAGGGAACTGGTGTCTTCCATGGAGACTCTAGGACTCTCACTTTGCAACACTGGTCCCACACATCAAGCCGGTCACACGCTGGATCTGATTTTCAGTACCGGAATCCAGGTGACCCTAGCCTCAAACATCGAGGTCCCATGGTCGGATCACCATGTCCTTAGAGTCTGGCTGGAGCTGATCCACCCTCCCTGCAAGGGCGTCAAACCGATTTGGGTTCGCCCAAGGAGACTCATGGAACCCAATAGGTTCCTGAATGCTTTGCGGGATATGGAGCCTGTCAGCGACTCAGTCGAGGAGCAAGTGGACACATGGAACACCAAGTTTTCCGTCGCACTTGACGAGATCGCCCCTAGGCGCCCTCTCCAACCCCGCCAGAACTGATCCCCTTGGTTTACCGAGGAACCTCGGGTTCTGAAACGGGAAAAGAGACGGCTAGAGGGCGTGTGGCGAAAGATCCGAGATGAAGCATCGAGATCAGCTTATAAGGTATTTATGGAAACTTATGAGCATGCTATCATCGAGGTAAAACAATTGTATTATTCCTCCTTGATAGCGTCTGCGAACTCACGCCCAGCTAAATTGTTTAAAATAATTCGTTCCCTGACGACGGTCCCTACTGTCCCAAACAGTGAAGATCAGGCCCTCACAGCTGAGGCTTTTTAGAGTTACTTCACAGACAAGATCTCGGCGCTTCGCCGGGAACTCCCCGCCACAATTGATACAGTTAGCAAACTTGAGACTCTGTGGCCTTCTGCTGGGCCCACCCTCGACTGGTTCGCCCCACTGGACGAAGGGGCTGTCGATGAACTGCTGGCAGCTGCTAGACCGACCACCTGCTCCCTAGATCCATGCCCTTCCTGGCTAGTGAAAGCTTGCCTGGAGGGTCTACGTGACCCTCTGTTGAAGATAATAAATGGCTCCCTTGAGCAAGGAGTCTTCCCAGAGGGTTTGAGAGAGGCAATGGTCTCCCCACTACTGAAGAAACTGAATTTAGATCGATCGGTTCCCTCCAGTTACCATCCGGTTTCGAATCTTTCGTTCCTGGGCAAGGTTATTGAGAGGGCAGTAGCGGGGCAGCTACAGCAGTTCTTAGAAGACACAGCTGGATTAGATCCCTTCCAGTCCGGCTTCCGTTCGGGGCATGGGACGGAGACTGTGCTGGTCGCCATCTCAGACCAGCTTCGTTGCCAGCTAGACAAGGACGGATAAGCGCTGCTTGTGTTATTGGACCTCACAGCAGCATTTGATACGGTCGATTACAATCTTTTGGCCCACCGCCTTGCCGTTGTTGGAGTTAGGGGAACAACCTTGAAATGGCTGTTGTCCTTTCTACACAATCGGGACTGCGAGTGGAAAGGGGAGGTCTGGTCTCCGAGAGGGCCCTTCTACCTTGTGGGGTCCCTCAAGGGGCCATACTTTCCCCTCTGTTATTTAACATCTACATGCGACCACTTGCTGGGCTGGTTCGAAGTTTCGGGCTGGAATGTTATCAGTACGCTGATGACACCCAGTTTGTTCTGAAGATGGAGGGCCGGCCGGACTCCGTACCCTCTTGTTTCCATCAGTGCCTTGAGGCCGTCACTGGATGGCTGCGTGCCAGTAGATTGAGGGTGAATCCAGCAAAGACGGAGATACTGTGGCTGGGTCGATCGGATTGTGGGGTGGTCCAGCTTCCCACCCTGGATGGCGAGGCACTTTGCCCGTCATCATCAGTAAAAAGCCTGGGGGTTGTTTTTGACCTTTTGCTGTCTATGGAGGCCCAGGTCTCCACTGTCAGCAAAACCGCCTTTTTCCACCTGCGACAGGCTAGGCGGCTGGCCCCCTACTTATCTAGAGACGATCTAGCCACAGTTATCCAAGCCACGGTCATCTCAAGGATAAACTACTGTAACGCCCTTTACATTGGCCTGCCCTTGTCCGTGATCCGGAAGCTTAAGTTCGTCCAGAACGCCGCTGCTCGACTCCTCGCTGGAGTGCCGGTGAGGAGCCACATAACTCCCATCTTACAGCAGCTTCATTGGCTCCCGGTCGAGCACCGGATCACTTTCAAGGTGATGGTGTTAACCTTCAAGGCCTTATATGGTCTGGGGCTGATGTATCTGAGGGACCGTCTCACCCCCTATCAACCCCAGAGATGACTCCGCTCTGAAGATCTGAATCTTCTCAAGGTGCCTGGTGTCAAGACCATCCATTTGGCCTCTACCCGACGTAGGGCCTTCTCTGTGGTGGCTCCAACTATCTGGAATACCCTGCCAGCTGAAGTGCGTGCCCTGCAAGACCTCCTTGCCTTTCGCAGGGCCTGTAAAACCGATCTCTTCAAACTGGCATTTAGCTGTTGATTTTTGTAATCCTGCAGAGTTCGTTTTAGTTTAAATTTAGAATAGTTTATCTGATGTTTTTATTTTTTTTATGCTTGTGATTGTGAGCCGCTCCGAGCCCTCGGGGAGTGGCGGCATACAAGAATGATAAACAAACAAATAAATAAATAAACAGAGACTGTATTTCTTTGGGGACCAAAGGACTTTGTCCGCCAGAGGACCATTTGAGGAGCAACAGGATACTTGGAACCATAAGAGAGACAGCTTCACGCTGCTAAAGGCAAGTGAAAGCAATCCCCTTGTTCAAAGGACACGTTTGCAACCTACTTCAAGCGTTTTTGGGCTACCAGTTGTTTTTTACTGGTTGTTGTTAAATAAACTTGTTTTGAGTTCACCCTTTTTGAGTCCTGAACTCATTGCTTAGAGAATCTCCAGGTTTTCTTTTATGGGAAGGCTGTAACGCGAACCCCAGGGCCTATAGACTTCGTCCCTCCTTTTAAAGCCCCCTTTTTTTGGCCCTGGCGGGGCGCCACACTATCCGTAGACTAATTTAGGTTCAAAGGTGAGCTAGTAATGATGTTTAGAGCAATTGTGAATGACACCTCAATTTCTGAGGATGCCTGCTATAGATGTGGGTGAAACGTCAGGAGAGAATGCTTCAGGAACATAGCCATACAACCCAGAAAACTCACCGCAACCCAATTGTGAATGCTTTGCAATTAATTGCATCATTATTTTTAACTGAGAATTTAGGAATGTTTTGGTCTTTTAGCATGAATCTAAGACTCATGGGGAGGGGAAATATTTATTTATTTATTTACAACATTTATATGCCAACCTTTTCACCCCAAAGGGGACTCAGAGCAGCTTACAAGATATATATACACACACACATATATATATATACACACACACATACACACACACACACTATGCTATGATATTGTGTTATGCTAACTATATATATATATATCATAGCACAATATCAGTATTATATACTACAACTATATTGTACTCTACCATTATACTGTAATATTATTAGTAATATTACATATAATATAAAATATATAATTATAATATCATGTTATTATTAGTATTATATTGTATTACATTATAATATTATAAATATTATATTCATATATTATATTATTAGCATAACACAGGAGGCAAGATGGAACTGTCTTCCTGGGCCCCCTCTCCTCACTCTTTTGTAATCAGATCCACAGATGTGGAAGGATAACTGCATTTGGTTGGAAGGAGATAAACAAAACCACGAATTCCAGTGGATAAAAGGGCCATGTTGAGCATAATTTGAAATTGTTATCACTTCTAAGCTGTTTCAAATGGTTGCTATGGCTAATATGACTTTGGGGGTTGCGAAACTATAAACTGGACTTAACGCCCACAGAGCAAAGTGGGGATTCATGTTTTTGATGATGATTAATGTGGAGCAAAAACTCTCCTGTTTGCAACACTTCAATTGACTGCCAGTTCGTTTCTGGACACATTTCATAGTGCTGGTTATGAGTTATATGGCTCAATGCAATGGACTCCTGGGAATTGTGGTTTTACAAGGGTTTCTGCTTTCTCGGCCAAAGTGTCCTTGTGCCTTGCCAAACTACAAATTCAAGGAATTCTTAGCATTGAGCCATTCATTCTACAGTGGAGATACGAGGGGTGTTCATTAAAGATTTCCCCTGAAAACCAATTGGCGGTGAAACCCTACACAAAACCAACATCGAAAAATGCTATGTTGCATTACAAAAGTTTTCATCCTCCAGCACTCAGAAATAATTTGCCATACTCTATGCTCATCAGAGCTAAAAGAAATTCTACCCAAGATGAACATTATCAACAAGAAGCAACCCGAGTGCTAGAGAATTTCAGAAAAAAGTGCTACCCAATTGATATATTGCAGAAAGCTAAAATTAAAGCGGATGTTAATGATGATTGAATTACTAATCACAAAACAAAAGAAACCCATTGACAGACTTATATGGACCATGCAATACACCCCTAAAAGCCAAGAAATTATACGTATTGTGAAGCGACACTGGCCGCTGATATCAGATATCAATGGACTTGAGAAGTTCCCCATGCCTGCGTTCAAACGCACAGACAATATTAAAGATTGGCTTATTAAAACGGATCATACCAAACAGATAGCCACTAGTAGTAGCTTTAAAGCGGGATCCTTTCAATGCGGCCATTGCTCCATGTGTGATTACATATCACCTTTAAAAGTAATTGAAATACCAGCTGCTTCATATACCATTAAACTTGACCAATTTTTTACGTGTGCCACGAAAAATCCGTGTAGTTTGTTCGTGCCCCCGCTTTTATGTGGGAATGACGAAACGTGAACTGAGAAAACAAATGGGTGAACATAAAAGTCGGATTTTAGCTAGCAGTGAGGATACTTTTCTATACAGGCATTTTTAAACTGTCCACAATTCGCGTCCAGAATTTAAGTTTGTAGGTTTACAGCATGTTTCCATACCGCCACACGCAGACATCCATACTGCGTTGTTAAAATGCGAAAGGTCCTGGATAATCCGGACCAAATGTGAACAGCCAATAGGTTTGAATGAGACTCTAAGTTTAATGGATATTTTGCTTTAAGGTAACCTGTAAGTCTCTCCCTGATATGCATTCTAATTAACTTGCGCCGAATTAAGTACTTAAGCAGCTTCCCAGTGTGAGCTTTTGCAGAATGTGCGGTCCTACACCATTGAGGTGGATTATTGCATGCTGTGATATCAGCATTGCTATTAAGCATTTTCATTTATTACAATTGGTAAGTGTATGTTTAATCTCCTACCCTATGTTACTTGCCTGCTATTTTTTCAGGATACTATTAAGTATGCTTATATTACAGAAATATTATCGTTTGCATGTCAACCCATATGGGGCCACCCTGACGAAGAGAAATTCGAAACGGTCGGTTTACCGGACACGGATATACCCGTAGGTGGACATCCCATTGATCTTCATACTACAGAGTTACTCTACATTGATTATTGGAACCGCGACACTGCATACCCCTGGATTTACCCTTTGCTAGATTTTCAACTCTACGTTTGGCCATCGGGCCCAGGATTATAATTTTCTTTGATGATTGACTTCACTACCGGGACACAAATATCATTGTGATATATATTTGACTTTGTGTTATATTATCCAGCCGACGGGTACTGTGAGTAATGCGGATTTGATTGTTTATTGTACTGATACTCTGTTTCCATGCGCCTTTAGACGAACCATATGATTTTTACATTGTTGAATGAATAGATGATATACTTATCTGAAAGTTACAATATACATATATGAAATTTATCCTTTCCTGATTCTTGAGTTATTAGGTTTGATAATGGACCCAGTGGAGTTCCTTTCCTTGAAAAGCCGCACACCAAAGGAGACATTCGATGAGTTGAAAGAGGTTGATGGTGATGATTCCCCATCATATGATGGAGTCAAGAACTGGCATTATCAATTCCAATGTGGTAGGACTTCAGTAGAAACAGCTCCAATTCCAGGGCAACCCCACCCTGCTATTGATGAACACACCATCCAGCAAGTGGAGGTCATCACCTTGTAAAATCGCTGCTTAACCATTCACCACCTAGCCCAAAATGTCAAGATTACTGTGGGGTCCGTGGAAAAATCACCCAAGACCATCTTCATAAGGGACTGTGGCGCAGCTGGCTGGGAGTCAGCTGCATTAAGATCACTACTGACTGAAAGGTCATGAGTTCGAAGCCAGCCCAGGTCAGAGTGAGCTCCCGACCAAAATTGTGTAGCTTGTTGTTGACCTTTGCAGCCCGAAAGACAGTTGCATCAGTCAAGTAGGAAATTTAGGTACCACTTTGTGGGGAGGCTAATTTAACTGATTTATGAGGCCATAAAAATCTCCAGGAAGTATGCAAAGAATGAGGAAGCGAAAGCTCCCCTGGTGGCCAGAAGCTGGAATGTTAAATAGCCTCTGAGTGTCTGTCTATATATGTTATGTGGCTATGGCATTGAATGTTTGCCATGTATATGTACATTGTAATCCGCCCTGAGTCCCCTGAGGGGTGAGAATGGCGGAATATAAATACTGTAAATAATAAATAAATAATAATAATTTATTTATTTATTTATTTATTGTTCATTTTTGTATTCCGCTCCTCCCAGCAGGCTCGGGGCGGATAACAGCAAATATAACGGGCAACATGTCACCACATGTCGGCATGTAGCCCTACATTAAAAGCGTAAAAAACATAAAACACATTTAAAACACATTACATCACCACACAGGTATGGGAGGACATGCGACATAGTTCTTAGTCCGGTGTGCCTAATTGAAGGCTAGGCCAAAAAGGGCCGTCTTACAGGCCCTCCTAAAAGGGGCCAGTTCCGAGATAGCTCGGGTACTGTCCGGGAGGGCGTTCCAGAGCACCGGCGCCGCTACGGAAAAAGTTCTCTGTCTAATCGTCGATAGATGGCAGGAGCGGATTGATGGCACTGACAACAGATTCTGTTCATCTGAGCGCAGGGATCTCGGGGGAGAATAAGGAATCCTCTCGCTGGATCCCCTGGCTGCTCACAACTTTCCAGAAGCAGGAATGAGTAGAATGCTCTCAGGCTCTCTTGACAATGATGTGCCATGGAAACCAGGAGGACTTTTTCAACAGACTGATCACACAGGAGGAAAGCTGGGTCCATCATTCTGATCCTGACACTAAAGTCCCGTGGATGTAATGGAAGCATCATGACACACCGCCTCCAAAGAAGGCACGTGCCCAACTCTCAGCATGCAAGGTCATGCTCACAGAATTTTGGGACCAGCACGGTATTGATGGATTTCCTAGCAAAGGGGACCATGATGACTTGGTTCAAGTTTCTTACCTTCAATTCAGTCTTCCCCCTGAAGTCAATTTTGTAACCTTCGTTTAGGCTCCGAAGTGTTTTCATGGTGCTTTGGCTGATATGAATCCTGAAGGCTGAGGTTTGAGAGGAAAAAGAAGGAGGACACATACCAAAATATGATTACTTAAAACTTTGGTTCAGAGCTCGTTGGAGCTGTTGTTAGCTAATCTGGAAGTTAAAGATTGGTGCCATCGGCTAAATCCAAGACTTTCTGCCCTGCGTCCATCAATCAACAAAGCCAGGGAGGGAAACGGGGCTGACTTTTTGCCGCAAGGGCCACGTGGCCCGCTATATTACTTTATTTTATTTTATTTGCATACCTATGCACATTTCTCCATGAGTAGAACCCAATGGGACTTCTAAAACAATTAAAATATTCTAAAAACAATAAACAACAGATAAAACAGTACTGGAAACATACATACTGTAGCTATTAGCTATTGATTATTGTGAAGCTGCTTTTGTGTGGATAGACTACTACTTTTGCGGAAACCACCCCTGTAGACTTGCTTGCTTTCCCCTCACACCTTGCCGATACATTGTGATTGCAACAGCCTCTTCCTCCTCCCCCTTCCTATTTGGAGTCCCATCTAGAATTCAGTGTGGTTTATTCCAGTTTTGGCCTCCAACTCCCAGAAATCCCAGCCAGTTTACCAGCTGTTAGGATTTCTGGGAGTTCTAGGCCAAAACCACCTGGAATAAGCATGCGCTGGAATAAGAACTAATAATGGATTTTGTTATTAATTACATTACATTTCAGATTTTTTTTGGAATTTTTTTGTAAGTCTTTCTATTACTAATAAAAAAAATCCCCCCCCCCCAATTTGATTTTAGAACCACTTCTTTTTGGATCAACCAACCCTTATAGCTAAAATAAGTTCCTAAAAAGTACTCCTGCGTAAAAGTCAAAAGCCTGCTTGATAAACATGCCAAAGACATTACGGATGATGGGATCCATAGCCGGCCAAATTCCCAGTTCCGGGGTGCATCTCCACTGTGGAATTAACTGCTTTAACTGCCATGGCTCAATGCTATGAAATCCTGGGATTTGTGGTTTGGTTATGCACAACCACTGGTGGTGCAGTGGGTTAAATCACTGAGCTGCTTAACTTGCTGATTGAAAGGTTGGAGGTTCGAATACAAGGAGCAGGGTGAGCTCCCGCAGTTAGGTCCAACTTCTGCCAACCTAGCAGTTTGAAAACATGCAAATGTGAGTAGGTCAATAGGTACCACCTCGGCAGAAAGGTAACAGCGCTCCGTGCAGTCATGCTGGCCACATGACCTTGGAGGTGTCTACGGACAACACCAGTTCTTCATCCTAGACATGGAGATGAGCACCAATTCCCAGAGTCGGACATGACTAGACATAGTGTCAGGGGAAACCTTAACCTTTACCTTATGTACTGACATGTTTTGGTCAAGAAGGATAAAGGCCTTGTAAAAGTCAGGCCTGGATTAACACAATTTTGCGCCCTAGGCCACACTTTGGAATTACGCCCCCGCGTGTTGTGCTCCCTCCTGCCCCTCCCTCCCTCTCTTGGGCCCCCTAATCCTAAAGTGAACTATCAAGAGGTTTTATTGGCAAGTTGAGATTTTTGTTTTGTCTTCTTGAAACCAAAAGCAGGTGCTGTTTTTTTTTTAAAAAAAAAACAAAACAGAGAAAGTAGCCGAAGAAAAAAGCAGCGGTAGAGGTTGACTGGAGGAAGCACAACACGCGGGGAAGCAGCGCCTGATCCCGCTCCTCTCACCCCAAGCTCAATCCACCTTGAGAGCCGAGAAACCGTGACTGAGCCCTCTTTAGCAGCCTCCCGCCCCTCCAGGCGACCCACCCTCAGGACGTGCTTCTCATTTACTTGGGGTGCAACAGGAGCCGAGGGGAAAATGTACCTCGACCCAGAGGCCACCAAAGGTAAGTCGGGCATCTTCACCGTCCCCTGTTGTGGCGAGCGGGCTCCAAAACCACCACGTTAGGTTTAGGGTGCGAGGTGAAGGGAAGTCCTTCCCTCCCGCCCAATCAGGCTCCGGCCTCCCCTTCCCCCACCCCTCTAGTGCCCCGATCCCCACCATCCCCACCCTTCGCCTTGCGCCCTAAACCTAAGGCGGTGGTTTTGGAGCCCGCTCGCCGCAACAGGGGACGGTGAAGATGCCCGGCTTACCTTTGGAGCCCTGAACAGGTTGGAGCCCCAGCTAGTGGCGGGAGAGAGCGGCATGAGGTGGAGGCAGCCCAGGAGCAGCAGCTTCCTTCCTCATCTCCATGCACCGTTGCGTTTTTATTTGATTCAACATTTTATTGGGGGGGGGGTCCTTGATCTGCGCCCCCCTCAGCGCGCGCCCCTAGGCCATGGCCTAGCCTGGCCTTATGGGTAATCCGGTCCTGGTAAAAGTGCAACTCCCATTCTTATGCCTCGCGACATTACAAGGCCAGAGAATTGCAAGATAGCACAAGAACATCCAATCCAACCAAACGACCACTTCCCCAATTCCAAAACATTGAGCCATGGCAATCAAAATGATGTCAAACTGCATTAATTATACAAGGTAATGTAGCACAGCAGTTCTCGTTTGTGCCTGGAGGGCAGGGGACAGGACCTGGGGTCCCATTAGCATTAGAACCAGCTGAGCTATAACGGGATTCAGAGGATGAGCTAGATGACTGGGGTGAAGGGCAGCTTTCCCCTCAGGGGCCTCTTTCGCCCACAGAGAGCTTGGCCTGGGAAGAAATGTGTTTTGGTCCTAGGGATGATTCAGATAACCAGGTGCAATTAGATTCTGATCCAGGGAGCTATGAACATCCGGGAGGGAGATCTTCCCAGGAGCCTCCTGAGGAAGATATGGAAGAAGGCGCATGGGAAACGGCTAGGGAGGAAAGCTCTCAGGCAGATAGCAACACAGCTGCCGAGAGACAAGGTCGAACCTTTGATAGAAGACGGAACATCGAGTCTAGCAGGAGGGATTGGCCGAGGTCCGTCAGCAGGGCTAGACCGCCCGAGGTCCGTCAGCAGGGATTGGAGACGAAGAAGCCTAGAGCGTCGGGGACCTCGGCCGAAGGATTAAGTATAGGATCCGTGGGAACGAATCCTCAGTTCTCCGGCCACGTCGCACCTGAATAGGCGTGAAGCGGAGTGGGATCACTAGCTGGATAGCTAGAGATCATCAAGCCTTGCCTTTGTTCCTGATCCACAGCATTGTGGAGCCTTGCCTTTGTTCCTGATCCACAGCATTGTGGAGCCTTGCTTTTGTTCCTGATCCACAGTCAAGTGGAGCCTTGCTAAGTTTTTTGGCCTATTTGCTACGTTATCTTGGACATTGACACTTCAAGCTTTTTGGATTGCTTTTATATTCTTATTGGACTATATCTTTGAACTGTTATTATACTCAATAAAGTAGTTAGCCTTCAGTACGTCTCTGTGTGTGTGATTAAGGGGCCGGTAAGTCCGTGATTGTGACAGGTAAGTGCATACACAACAAAGGACTGAGGCAAATACAAAGTCAAGTAATAAGAAATATATCCACAAAGAAATACACTGGTCACGGTCCGTGAGTATACCTTCCATGAGTATACCTTCACTTGAATAATATACTTCTATTACCAGTGTATTTCTTTGTGGATATATTTCTTATTACTTGACTTTGTATTTGCCTCGGTCCTTTGTTGTGTATGCTTAGTGGTAGTAACAGTACTTACCTTTACTCAGTGTACAAGGTAAGTGCACCCTTTTAAAAAGATTTCTGTTCTTTGAAGACTGCAGTAAGTGATTATTTCCGAACACCAGTTGCTCAAGTGGCAAACACTTCATTCCGTGTTAAGTAGCAAAATATATAGAAGTCTACCAATTTCTGAAAGGCTATTGCATCAATCTAGATCTTCCCCCGTTGAACTAGCCTAGTCAATAATACTAAACCTCTCCCGCTGCGACCTGGCCACGGTGATCCAAGCCACGGTCATCTCGAGGCTCGATTACTGTAATGCGCTGTACATTGGCCTGCCCTTGTCGGCGATCCGGAAACTTAAGCTGGTGCAGAACGCAGCAGCGCGCCTGCTGTTGGGAGCCCCAAGATCTGCGCATGTGACCCCACTCCTGTGTGCACTGCACTGGCTTCCCATTGAATTCCGGGTCTCCTTCAAGGTGTTAGTTCTAACTTTCAAGGCCTTACATGGTTTGGGGTCAGTGTACCTGAGGGAGCGTCTTACCCCATACAAACCCAGAAGATCACTGCGCTCAGAGGGGCTTAATCTACTAGAGGTCCCTAGTATTAAGAGCTGTAGGTTGTCGAGCACCCGGCAGAGAGCATTTACAGTGGCCGCTCCGACCCTCTGGAACTCTCTGCCAGAGGAGATACGAGCACTACGGGGCTTGTTGGCTTTTCGCAAGTCTGTGAAGACTTGACTATATAGGCAGGCATTTGGTTCCAGCTGATGCCTCCTATTTGCCAGCTGCCAACATCCCGTCCTGCCATGCATTGCTTCTGCACATTGTTGCTTGCCGGGGTTATTGTGGGGAGTGGGGCCTTTGGGTATACGTCTTTTATCTGTTTTGATGTTTTTATTGATTTTATGTTGTAAACCGCTCTGGGCTCCGGAGACAGCGGTCTACCAAATCGAAATTATAAATAAATAAATAAATAATGCTTGCAAACAACCCTTCTAGAGTTCTGAAAAATAAATTTTTGCATTAAATTTATAGAATCTCCCAGCCAACATGGCTACTACTCATGTTGATTGGGGGTATATATACCACTTTAGTTGCCATGCACTGAATCCTGGGAGTTGTAGTTTGGCAACACACCAGCACTCTTGAGTCGAGAAGACTAAAAACCTTGTACAACTATAACTCCCATTATCCCACAGCAAGGAACCATGGCAGTTAAAGTGAGGTTTTAAAAAACTGAATTCATTCAACAGTGTATGTCAGAGGTAGAAATTCATTTCTGGACTACAGTTCCCAGAATCCTGCCCATGCTAGCTGCACGATTTCAGTGTTTACAATCCATAACTACAGTCTTTCCAAGCTCTACACAGCATTCATGGCTGAGCAATCATTGGCACAAAATGCACTTACGCAGCCCGGTGGATTCTATCCGGGAAGCCGTATTCACAGTATCCCCAAAGAGACAATACCGAGGCATGGTCAGACCCACCACTCCAGCAGCACAAGGACCTAGGAAATGAAAAAAGGAAATACAAGGGAGAAAAAGACAAGCTTGTCTTATGAATGTGGTCTTCTTCTTGCCGAAAGAAGAGAGATTCATATATGGTAAAAACAGAACAGCTGGTCATGAAATGCTGGGAAATGCTATTGAAGGCAGGCAAGACCATAGTTAAATACTAAGTATGATTGCATGGCCAGATACTGTAAATCAGTTATGAAATAATATTAAATACTGTTGCAAATTTTATTTATTTATTTACAGTATTTATATTCTGCCCTTTTCACTCCGAAGGGGACTCAGGGCAGATCACAGAATACATTGCTGTAATCCTATTGTGTAAAGCTGGTGGAAAATACAGTTCTAATGGACATGTGGTCACACATCTACTGAGTAATTAAGTAGGTAGTGATATGTAACTTAACGGACATGCAGAATGACTACTACTACTACTACTACTTTATTTGTGACCCATCCTATCTCCCTGAAGGGACACAGAAGCTGAGTCGTGACCATGTGACATTCATGACAAGGGTTGCACCAATCACTTTTGTCCCTGGTTGATGATGAGCAAGTAGTGGGTACAAAAGAGAGCAGGAATTGTGTGTTCTTCCTCTTGCCATGCCCAGATTACCCATAAGGCCAATGAGGCCATGGCCTAGGGGCGCAAGCCGAAGGAGGGCACAGATCACGGACCAAAAGAGAGCAGGAATTGTGTGTTCTTCCTCTTGCCATGCCCAGATTACCCATAAGGCCAATGAGGCCATGGCCTAGGGGCGCAAGCCAAGGGAGGGCACAGATCATGGACCTCTTTGCCCCTTTCTCATGCCTCTCCTTGCTCGTTCTCCCGGCAAAGTCTCTGCTCTGTCCCCTCCAGGAGCGCACGCCAAGCGGACATATCTCTCTCGCGTGCCCCCTCTCTCGCGCGCGCCCCCCCTCTCGCACGCGTGTCCCCCCTCTCGCTCCCTCACGCACTCTCTCTCTCTTGTGCGCCCCCTCTCTCACGCCCCCCTCTCGCTCTCCCTCTCTCCCTCTTTCTCTCTCACACGCGCCCCCTCTCTTGCGCACTCTCTCTTTTTCGCACTCTCTCTCTCACACGCTCTCTCTCATGCGCGCTCTCTCTCTCTCTCTCTCTCTCTTGTGTGCGCCTTTGGAGCGAGTTTGCACCCGCTGCGCTCTCCCCAAGCCTCCCGACTCCCGAGGAGACCTTCAGAACAGAGCGGAGCTTTCCAGCCGGTGAGAATGGAGACCTTGGAGGTGGCAGGATGGTGCCTACTCGCCTTTCTTTTCTGCTCCGGAGGCACCATGGCGAAAGCCAGTCAAGTCTGAGTGGTGTGTGTGGGGGGGTAGAGGGTGGCTGGGGGTGTAATTCCAAAGTGTGGCCTAGGGCGCAAAAATGGGTCAATCCGGGCCTGCCTCTTGCTATGATTATCTTGCTTCTTGTCATACATCTGTTGCTGAGTATCTGTTGCCTACATTGTGAGTATATCGCTATATATGGCATTGACTGATAAGAGATCAGGGGATCCTGATCTGTGTGTGTATATTTAGCACAGTTATTTATTTATTTATTTATTTATTTATTTATTTAGCACATTTGTATACCGCACCCTCTCAGCCCGAAGGCGACTCGGGGCGGTTTACAAGGCAACAAATTGAATGCCAACAGCATCCTAAAAACAGCACTTAAAACAGTTAAAACATTAGCAATAAAATAAAACATGACAATAAAAACAACATTTCGTCTCCAAATAAAAAGAAAATCCAATATCGTAGTCCAGTAATTTCAATGCTATGTCAGTTACACTGCCTTTTCAAACGCCTGCTCAAACAGCCAAGTTTTGACCTTTTTTTCGGAAGGCCAAGAGCGAGGGGGCTGATCTAATGTCCCTGGGAAGGGCGTTCCACAGCTGAGGGGCCACCGCTGAGAAGGCCCTGTCTCTCGTTCCCGCTAAACGCATTTGTGATGCAGACGGAGTCGAGAGCAGGGCCTCCCCAGATGATCTTAACATCCTAGATAGTACACACGGAGCAACGTGTCAAGATTAAAAGCCTCCTGTGAGTTTGGATGAAAACTGAATCAGAGAGCTTTTTTAAAACAGTAAGCAGCACAAGGTCAATGGTGCGGTTACACTCTGCTGACAACTGATAAGTACTCTGCTATATACGGGTTCATTTCAGCTTGCTTCTGAGACAATCAGTACGGTGCGTAGCGTATCTTGAGAAGGCCTGATTGGAAAGAAAACTATAAATCATCCACCTATCCCAACTCGACAAAACAACAATTGCATGTTAACTACTAAATCCAGGTTTCTTAGGATGCCAGACATACAAAAATAGGTGATCAGTAGTTAAGCAATCCCAGTCTTCACTGTTTTACAGATCTTGGCAAAACCCAGGACCACCCACTGAACTCCCATTCTTGGGATTCGAAACCTGGTGAACTAATGAGACATACAAGCTATGTTTATATAACTCTTATCACGAAATGAAGGCTCTTATTTCTTTCAAAAAGAGTCAAGAGGAAAGTATTCATCTCAGTAGGATACCTCTATGAATATCATTTAGGGCAGTGTTTCCCAACCAGTGTGCCGTGGCACACTACTAGTGTGCCGTGAGCGATCATCAGGTGTGCCGTGGGAAATTGGAACCTCCAATACCCTTTCTTCCCCCTCCTGCCGAACACTTTTTCTTCTCCATTCAGGCGCCCTTCTCCCGAGCCTCGCTCTGCTCGCTTTGCCTCGCTTTGCTCTGGGGCGAGTCTGCGCAGTAAGTGCCTGCATGGGTCACGTCTTCCTCCCTCCCCTCCTGAACACGCTCACATTGCCCCCTCAGATCAAAATGGCAAAAGAAGCGGCAGTGTACAAGAAAAAGCAAGTGTTCGGCAGGAGGGGGAAGAAAGGGCGCGAAGGGGAAGGGGGAGGAAGAGGTCTCTGTCGAAAGCTGGCATGAGCAAAATTGGACCTTCCAGGTGTTTTGGACTCCAACTCCCACCATTACTAGCAGCGTCAGGCACTTTTCCTCCCCCTCCCCTCAGCCATTTAAGCAGGAAAGGGCCTCAGGCTGTTAGGAATGGTGGGAATTGAAGTCCAAAGCCCCCAGAGGGCCAAAGTTTTCCCATGCCTGTTTTAGGGGCCTTAAAGTGGTGAGCCTCCTTCCAACATTGTGAGTCTGGATAGAGAACAAACAACAACATAACATAACATTGTTTGAGTCCACAGTGCTCTCTGGGTGTAGGTGAACTACAACTTCCAAACTCAAGGTCAATTGTGTGTTAACTACAAATCCCAGAAACCGTAATTTCCAAATGTCAAGGTCTATTTTCCCCAAACTCCATCTGGGTTCACATTTGGGCATATGGGAAATTCATGCCAAGTTTGGTCCTGATCCAACATTGTTTGAGTCCACAGTGCTCTCTGGATGTAGGTGAACTACAACTCCAAACCCAAGGTCAATGCCCACCAAACTCTTATAGTATTTCCTCTTGGTTATGGGAGTTCTGTGTGGGAAGTTTGTGTCTTTCTGCCATTCCTGCCAGGATATCTAAGTTGTGTTCATCGAAACAGGCCTAGGTTTCACACTGAGTGTATAAATACATTTAAAAACATATTAACTATATGTATTACTGTGTTAGAGTGTCATTTTGGTTAGTGGTGTGCCCCAGGATTTTGTAAATGTAAAAAGTATGCCGCGGCTCAAAAAAGGTTGAAAAACACTGATTTAGGGTGATGCTATGGTTTTCTGGGACTGGATGCAAAGTAATGTAATGGTGTTCAGTCATATCCGTGTTTTCTGGTATCTGCAATCCAACTGGGGAAGTGTCCCTACCAATACGGAGGTCTTATTGCATATCAATTTCCTCAGTTTAAACAGTCAATGCATGCCCATTGGACTGTTTGCATTACTAGGTATATCAATAGGGACTTAAGAGGGAACAAAGTAGAACACCAGCAATTTGGAAAGAACTGTAAGATTTGTCCCAGGCACTGGTTCATATAATTTCACAATATCGACATCACTGCATCAATTTCATTGCATCATCTTGCCATAAGATGTAGCTTTCCACCAGCTGCTAGAAACTTTTAGTACAAGCTGTCCTCAACAACACTAGTCAGCAATCCAGAATCGCAACCTTCTAATTCAAAGCACTGCTGTTGCTGTGTGATTTCAAGTCATTTCCAACTTGAAATGACTTGAAACCTATTAAAAACACAATATAATCAGCCATCTGTACCAATGGATTCTGCGCCCATGGATTCAACCACTACTTGGAATATTTAAAAACAAAAAAGCAAACTTTGATTTTGATATTCTATGAAATCCAACTTTAAAAACGGTGGCATAGACACCGAGAACTGGGAAGCCCTGGCCCTTGAGCGCTCTAGCTGGAGATCAGATGTGACCAGCAGTGCTGTAGAACTTGAAGAGGCATTTGATAATGTCAATTGGAATTTCCTAATCTCAATTCTAAAAGAAATGGATGCTGGATATTATTTTATAAATGCAATAAAATCAATATGTACGGTACACAACAAACAGCTAAAATAATGATAAATGGAAAACAATCAATGACTATCCTGATACACAAAGGAACAAGGCAGGGTTGTCCCCTGTCCCCATTATTATTCATATTAGGCCTTGAAACACTATTAACCAACTTGAGAAGAAATAAAGATTTGAAAGGACTAAAAACAAAGAAAGGTCTGCACATTCGCGGACGACATCGTTTGTATCATGGAGGACCTGCTTGAACAAATAAACCAGTGGTAAATAAACCAGTGGTAAATATATAAATAAATAAATAAAAAACAAATTTGGAAAAATTTATTGAATTTATTAGAAAAGACAACATAGATATTTATGTCCAAGAGGCATAAAAGAATCTCAAAGGCTAAGGACAAAAATAAAATCCAGACGGCAGACTGTCGGAAAGCCTATTGAAAAGAGATGTCAACACAACCTAGAGGAACCTGGAAGTTACATATAATATATTTATTTATTTTTATTTATTTTATTATTCAGGCTTCTATGCCGCCGACTCCCTGAGGCTCGCGGCGGCTTACAGGAGCCGAAGGGCACAGTAAAATACAGGCAATAAGCAGTTAAAAACAATTAAAAACAACAGCAGTACAGTAATTAATAACACAGTTAACACAATGAACAGCACATCATCCTCAGAAGAACGAATAGATGGCGGGGCATGGGCAGGACTTACTCACCAAAGGCCTGCTTAAACAGGTATGTTTTACAGGCCCGTCTAAACGGGAGCAAGTCCTTCATAGCCCGAGTTCCGGCCGGGAGGGCGTTCCACAGCATAGGTGATATGACAGAGAACGCCCTCCGGCGGGTAGCAGTCAGCCTTGCGAGTTTAGCTGAAGGTATCTCCAGGAGATTGGAGTCCTCAGACCGAAGTGATCTCGGAGGGCAATATGGGGTGAGACGGTCCCTCAAATACGCTGGCCCCAGGCCGTGTAAGGCCTTAAAGGTGAGGACCAACACTTTGAAGGTGATCCGGTGCTCAATTGGCAGCCAGTGCAGATCCTGCAAAACAGGTGTTATGTGGGCGCCAGCTGGCGTGCCAGACAGGAGCCGGGCGGCAGTATTCAGCACTAGCCTGAGCTTCCGGGTCACCGACAGAGGAAGGCCAACGTATGTATATAATAGGGGTGGTTGATCCATAAAAAATTTGATTCTAAACTCATGCCGGGGGGGGGGGGGTTCCCCTGCTGGGTCGTTATAGAAATTATTCAAAAATTTTAAAAATAAATTTCGTAATTGAAACATAATTACTAACGAATTTTTGTTTTTATTCATTACACCAGCTGGGAGGCTAGAATGGAGGGCTTGCTCTCCACTCTTCCCTCCCTCCCCCCCAGGTCAGAAGCATCTCGGATTAAATTTAGGGAAGGAGGAGCGAACCATCCACTTCTCCATTCCTCCCCCCGCAAGCTCAGAGGCATCCCGGGTTATATTTAAGGCTTGGCATGGTTTAGATCTTAGGAGGGAAGCAGGCGCGGACGCCCCTCCTCACCTCCCAAGATCTAAACCGCGTGAAGGCTTGGCGCGGATTAGATCTTGGGAGGGAAGCAGGAGCGGACGCCCCTCCTTCCCTCCCAAGATCTAAACCACGCCAAAGCTTGGCTGGGCTGCTTCCAAAGTGCCCGCCTCAGCTCTCAGCTGTCGAGAGGAGAAAGGAGGGCGCTGCTGCCCCCCAGTCTCCTCTCACGAGTTGAGAACTGAGGAGAGGGAAAAAACGACCTAATAACGTGACCTTTACAAAAAATGGCGATCCCGGGTTTGGTTTTGAAACTTCACTTCCAGGTTGGACGCCGAGGGTCGATATAAGGTGAAAATAATTTCAAATACGAAATATTAATGGGTTTCAAAGTATTTAAATTGGAGATATCCACTCCTAGTATGTGTGTGTGTGTGTGTGTGTGTGTGTGTGTGTGTGTGTGTGTATATATATATATATATATATATATATTCCCCCTCCCTTTTTTTCTTTTTCCTTTTCCTTTTTTTTATCCCCTTGTCTCCCTCCTCTATTTTTTCCTACTTTCCTTCACAAATTGTTCCCACACTTTTGTTGTAAACTTTTGTTTCTTTGTTTAATTTTTCCGTGCTCCATTCTATCAGAGACAATTCATTCTTAATAAAAAATAATTTTGAAAAATAAAGTCTCCCACAAGAATGGTAAAATATCAAAACATCTGGGCATCCCCTGGGCCAGTGTTTCTCAACCAGTGTGCCGTGGCACACTAGTGTGCCATGAGCAATCATCAGGTGTTCCGCGAGAAAAGCTCTCTGCCCCCCTTCCTTCCCCCCTCCTCCTGCCGAACTCCTGCTGCTTGGGAGAGGAGGAGGAAGGGCCGAGCGGAGGCGAAGAAAAAGAAGAAGGGGCCGGACGCCGCCTCCTTCGGCCGTTTCCCCAGCCAGCCTCCAATCCGCCATGACTCCCGCCACGACTCTCACCCCCCGCCTACTGAAGCCCGTCCACCACTCATGCTTCTCCTCTGTGGGAGAACTGAAGCCGGGGGGAGGGAGAGGGGAATGGCGCGGCGTGGCTCCGCCCCCTCCCCCCGGCTTCAGTGCTCCCACAGCTTTGCCAGCCTTGAAGGGGCAGTGCCAAGCCAGCATTGTGCTGGCTCTGTCGCCACTGGCTTGGCACTGCCCCCTCAAGGCTGGCAAAGCTGTGGGGGAACTGAAGCCGCATGGAGGGGGTGGGGCATGGCGGAGCATGGCGCGGCCTGGTTCCTTCCCCCCCCCCCCGGCTTCAGCACTCCCAGCAGCTGCTCCCAGCAGGTCACCATCCCCCAGCCGTTCTTTACTGTGTTAGAGTGTCATTTTGTGTCATTTTGGTTGTTGGTGTGCCCCCGGATTTTTTTAATGTTAAAAGTGTGCCGTGGCTCAAAAAAGGTTGGGAAACACTGCCCTGGGCAACGTCCTTGCAGACGGCCAATTCTCTCACACCAAAAGTGACTTGCAGTTTCTCAAGTTGCTCATGACACAAAAAAAAACCCTATTATTTTCATCTTCCCCTTCATCTGTAATATGACTTGAGTGTCCATGGATTTAAGTATCCAAGGAGATGTCCTGGAACCGAACCCCAGTGAATACCATGAACCTGCTATACCAAGGCTGTCCAACTTCTACCGGACCTGTGGCCAGAATTCCGGTCACTGATCACCTGGGGGGCCAAAGGGTTTGCCTCCGCCCCTGCCCCTGGCTCCGCCCCCTCCCAGGCTCCACCCCCTCCCCGGCTCCAGGGAGGGAATATAAATACATTAATAAAATATAATAATATCAGAAAGGGACATGGATGGAGGGAGGGGATATACATACATTAATAAAATATAATTAATGCTTCCTGCCTGGGGGAACCCTCCCAACCCCTGAGGCTGTGGGTTCATTACCTGGGGAGGCGCGGGCGGAGGCGGCGATGGCATCGCAGGCCTGCCTCTGTGCGGGTGGGAAGGGGTCCCGGAGGCCGGCGCGGAAGGAGGCGGAGGCCTCGGGCAGGAAGGGAACCAGGGCCGGGCCCTTGCTGCCACCAAACAGGGCGGCCAGGAGCTGGAGCAGGCCCAGGCACAGCTCCTTGCAGGCCTTGCCTTGGCCTTGTATGGCCTCGCCCTGGCATAGCCGCTGAATCCCGAGATTTCGGCAACTGTATTAACTATTGCGAGACTATGCCAGGTACACGGGATTTCGCTCTCAATGCGAGATCCCGTGTGGCTGGCGTAGTCTCGCGAGACTTCCACCGGAACCCGGAAGTGGGTAATTTTTTTAATTTTTATTATTTAATTTATTTTCCTATTTTTATTTTTTATTAAAAAGGGGAGGGGGCCGCAGGAAAGGGGCTGGGGGCCGTGTACGGCCCCAGGGCCGCCAGTTGGACAGCCCTGTGCTATACCAATAAAAAGCTAATTAAACTAGCTTCCTGTTTCCAGAGGAAACTCAAGTTTTAAAAACAAGTTACAAGAAGTTTCAAAACACACATAAAACATAATAAAACAGAAACAAGACCCCCTCCCATCTTAGTGAGTTGGCGATTTGTCTTCTCCAGTGGCTGTTTTCCAAAAGACCTGGGTAGGTTAATGAGGCATGATTACCAATCTTCTGCAACAACCATCAAGGATTCCAGAGGGACGGAGGATAAAGAACTTGGGGCCGCATTGAGTGGATGGCTGCCAAACCCTTGGGGTCTTGACAAACAAACCGATTCAGGTCTCTCTTGCTGGAAATAAATCTAATTCTCCCTCAGCACTGCCTCTCCCTTCCTGCTCAGGTCCAACTTGGATACCTCTGAACTCAGCTGCTTTTCTTGGCAAGAGGAAACCGCAGTGGAAAGAGGCAAGCCAAGGAGATGAGCAACCGAGCTGCCAACCTTGCTCTCAACCTCCTAAAACAGGGGTGCTCACACTTTTTCAGCATGCGAGCTACTTATAAAACAACCAAGTCAAAATGATCTACCTACCCACTACAAAAATGTGAAACATATAACACAATATCTGCTTTGAACTGGGTTTTCAGAGTCCACACTGCCATATAATCTGATTCAAAGCAGATAACATGGGATTTTATTCAACTGTGTGGAAAGGACCTCAGATAACCCAGGGCCCTTCCATACATCCTGTTTTACAGTTGACACACACAAACTGATTTCTTACTACTGGACGAGTTGCTGCCAAATTTGGCCACAAGACAACTACAAGGAGTGACCATCACTAAAAAATTGATTTTGTCATTTGGGAGTTGTAGTTGCTGGGATTTATAGTTCACCTACAATCAAAGAGCATTCTGAACCCCACCAACAACAGAATTGGGGCAAACTTCCCACACAGAAACCCCACAACCACCAGCAAATGTTCAAGGCAGAGAGGAAGGAAAGGAAGGGAGGAATGAGGAAGGGAGGGAGGAAACAGGAAGGAAAGAAGGCAAGGTAAGAAGGAGGGGAGAAAGGAAGGAAAGGAAGGAAAGGAGATGAGGAAGGAAGGAAGGAAGAAAGGGAAAGGAGGGGAGAGAGGAAGGAAGGAAGAACAGAAGGGAGGGAGGGAAAGAAGGGAAGGAAGAAAGGATGAGAAGTAGGGAAGGAAGGAAAGAGAAAAGGAAGGAAGAGAAGGAAGGAAGGAAGAAAGGGAAAGGAGGGAGAGAGGAAGAACAGAAGGGAGGGAGGGAAAGAAGGGAAGGAAGAGAAGTAGGGAAGGAAAGAGGAAAGGAAGGAAGAGAAGGAAGGAAGGAAGGAAGAACAGAAGGGAGGGAGGGAAAGAAGGGAAGGAAGAAAGGATGAGAAGTAGGGAAGGAAGGAAAGAGGAAAGGAAGGAAGAGAAGGAAGGAAGGAAGGGAAAGGAGGGAGAGAGGGAAGGAAGGAAGAACAGAAGGGAGGGAGGGAAAGAAGGGAAGGAAGAAAAGAGGAAAGGAAGGAAGAGAAGAAGGAAGGAAGGAAGGAAGAGAAGAAGGAAGGAAGGAAGAAGGGAAGGGAGGAAGGAAGAAAGAAGAAGGGAGGGGGAAGAAAGGATGGGAAGTAGTGAAGGAAGGAAAGAGGGAAAGAAGAAAGGGAAGAAGGAAGGAAAGAGAGCGAGGGGGAGGGACAGGGAGGGAGAAAAGAGGAAGCCCCTCCACTGGCTTACCAACAGCTCCGAGTCCCAGTCCATGCTGCAGCAGCCGCAGTTGGAGCTGCCTCTGGCCGCGCCCCTCCCCCGCACCCTTCTGGCGAGACCACAAAATGGTAGGGAGAATGGTGCGCGTGACGTCATGGTGGCGGCGGAAATGGCATGGGAGCCATACACACCTTGTATGGCTCCCATATGGACCATAGCAACATTTGTCTCACCACCGCCACACTGACTGGCCGGCAGCACCTGGGCGGTCTTCCCGCCCTGCCTGCGATCTACCAGGATGCCCTACGTGATCTACCAGTAGATCGCGATCTACCTAATGAGCACCCCTGGAGATGCACTGCTCCACCAACAAGGAAGCCATGGTGATAGAATTTGGAGTCCAAAACATCTAAAACGCATTAGATGGGACAAGGCTGATATCACTTTGAGGGCCCAATCTTTTCCCAGTGTATTCTGCATCTTGATAATACAACTGGGCCGCGGTTGTGCAACAGGTTAAACCATTGAGCTGCTGAACTTACTGACCAGAACTTGCTGACCAGAAGGTTGCCAGTTCAAATCCGCAGGATCGGGTGAGCTTCCACTCTTAGCCCCAGCTCCTGCCAACTTAGCAGTTTGAAAACATGCAAATGTGAGTAGATCAATAGGTACCACCTAAGTGGGTACCTATTGATCTATTGTGAGTAGATCAATAGGTACCGCCTTAGTGGGAAGGTAAATGGAACTGCATTTAGTCATGACAGCCACATGACGTAGGAGGCTCTTTGCAGGCTCTTTGACTTAGAGATGAGCACCCCACCCCCCAACGGCCGGAGATGAAGAGGAAGTCTTCACCTTTATCTGTGTATCTATGTTTCATTGTTTTGAGACATTGAATGTTTGCCTTGTGCCTGTATATGCTGGAATTCACCCAGAGTCCCCTCAGGGAGATAGGGCAGGATACAAATACCATATTTATTATTATGATTTGTAACACAACAAGATGGGTCCACAACAAACAAGATCACTCTGTTGGCTGTTGTATTGGATCGCACGTCGGACACTTCCCAAGTGTCTAGGACAGTGTGATGTATTGGTGAATAATGTGTGCAGATCCCAGTAAGGTGGCCTTTTGCAGCTGGCAGCTGGCATAATTTTGTCAGCACCAATTGTGTTTATAAGTGCAGGCCAAGGTCTTTAGGCACTGCACCCAGGAGCCTGGGCATGATCATCACTGGGACCACCTTGACTGGGATATGCTGAATCACCGTGCCAGAGTCTTTCTAGTTCAATCTTTAAATGCTCATGCAATAAAATGTGTCAGCTTTTCCAGTTGTTTCTCTTCAATCCTGCTGTCGCCTGGGATTACAACATTGACTATCCATACTGTTTTTAACACAATTGTGAAGTCAGGCTCATATTGTAGTTGTTTCTCTTCAATCCTCTGTCAGTCTGAACACAATTGTGAAGTCAGGAAGTCCCAGAGTAGCTTGACATGTTCTGTTATAATTGAGCCTTCAGCATCTCCTGCTAGTAGTGATAAGGAAGATGCTGAGTCAGTAGCATCTAGCAGTAGTATGGAATGGGGTCCGGCTCTGAGTAATCAAGACACTGGAGCTAGGAGAAAGAGGGCTGCAAGTGATTCTAGCCTTGAGGGATTGGAGCAGAGAAAGAAGATCTGGCAGATACCTAGAGCGCCTTCAGATTCTGAAACCTTTGAAGGTTGTTCTGGGGAAGAAGAAATAGGGTCAGAGGAAAGTGTTACAGACCTAGACTCAACTTTGGTTCAGGAAGTAAGGGATGTGTGTAATGAAGAGTCTAACTCTGATACTTTCCTAGGCTTCGATCGTGATTCAGACTGGCCTTCTGAGGCTTCAGGGACAGACTGTGATACTTTAAGTTTCCAAGAATGTTGGCAAAATTGGAGGAATGCACAAAGCACAGCAGCTGTAGAAAATGAAACAGCTGCTGCCCCTGATAAAGGGGAGTTGTTGGGCGAGTCCGACACCTAAGGGCTATATAATGAATGGGTTTATGAGGCTGCCCTGCGGCGGTCAAAGAGTTGATCTGGTGCTTTTGTCTGGCGTTCCTGTGATCTTTGGCATCTTGACATCGTGTATCTTGTTCCTGGTTCCAGTTACTCGTGGGTTATGGGTTACTTCACCACCTTCTTTGGGATGAGTTGCTACGGCTGCTCTGCTACTGTTTGGAAGAAGGTGGGGGTTTGGGATTCAATGTTTATCTTTTCTGTCTAGTTGCTGCCGTGTATTCCTGTGGTGGGGTTTTATCTCCGCTGAATCTGGTGTGAGTTCCAGCTGCAAGTTTGGTACTGTATGACACGGAGGGAGGTTGAGACTGTGTTTTATGGGGACTATGATATGTGTTATTCCTGTATACTCAGCTCCTGTGACCCTTGGACCGTCTCCTCTTTTCCTCCATCATTCTCCTGCCCTTGACCTTTGGACCGGCTTACGACTACTCTTCTGGATCATCCCACATCGGACGTCGCAGATGGACGTCCTGAGGGGTGGTTTTTTGCATCGTGCTTCAGGGTTTTTGTTAGGTTTCCTGAGATTTTTGAGGGTTTTTAGCTGAGTTGGCTGCTTTTTTGTTCTTTCCCTTTCCATTTGATTGTTCAATAAACTTTTTGTTACCCCCTTTTACATCTGGGCTTGGCTTACTTGGTCTCCGTGCTATGACATGTTCATTTTCTGTAACTCTTTCAGGCTTGTGATCCCACCAGTTCTTTGTCACAGTTCTTTGTGGCAAAAGTTCCAATGAATCATCTGAGCATTATTATTATTATTATTTATTATTGTTGTCATCATCATCATCTCCCAGATGTATGGGTTAAGCATTTGCAGATTGCTACATTTATCCCCACATCCGCTGTTGTCCCATATGTGATTCAAAAAAAATCCACTTTAGGCATTTGTAGGTTTTCCAGCATGATCTAACTTGTCTAGAGAAGAGATCTGAAAGGTTACAGTGGGCCTAGATTCAAATTCAATATTTCCCCACTTTTGCAACAGATCTGAACCTGAAGCAGAAAATTGTGTCCCAAATGTGCTAACCGATGTTCATTCTGATATCTCAGTGTTTGATGGAGATGTTGTCTGGCTGACAATGAAGAGGCAATGCATAATGGAAATGTTATTAGATCTACTTTGATTTCTTAAAGACATGCAATTCCTCCTTATCTTTGAAATGATAGAAAAACAGGAAGAAATTCACGATTGTTACCTGAGTGGAGCCCCATCCGTATCCTGATGGGAACCCCAGGGAGGTGTTTCACCTTGAAAGATCCCACAGAGCTGAGGATATCCAGGGCCATGTTGGCAATTTCAGCAGCGTGCCTTTGTCCGTTGCGCTTTGGAAGTCCAGAAGCAACCATATAAGCATCCCCGATGGTTTCTACCTGGAAATTGAAAGTAATGTTTTTCCAAAGGACAAGGAGACCTGAAGACCTGGAATTCTTCACATTTCAAAACTGTAAACCAAGATACTACCATGAGAAGACAGAGCAAGTTTTTACACATATGGAACTATATGAAGGTTGTATGATGCACTTGATTCGTGGACCAGGATGCATCATATTACAATGTGCAATAAGAGGCATACATGCACCTCCATGAAAATACCCCAAAATGCAACATCTTTCAGGATGAAACAGATGTCAGAAATGATTCAACAGTGTGATGTGGTAGCGAAAAAGGTCAGTGCAAATTGTAGGATGCCTCTAGTGCAGTGTTTCTCAACCTGGGGGTTGGGGCCCCTGGGGGGGTCATAAGGGGGTGCCAGAGGGGTCACCAAAGACCATCAAAAAGCACAGTATTTTCTGTTGGTCATTGGGGTTCTGTGTGGGAAGTTTGGCCCAATTAGATCTTTGGCGGGGTTCAGAATGCTCTTTGATTGTAGGTGAACTATAAATCCCAGCAACTACAACTCCGAAATGTCAAGGGCTATTTTCCCCAAATTCTACCAGTGTTCACATTCTTGCCAAGTTTGGTCTAAACCCATTTTTGAGCTTACAGTGCTCTCTGGATGTAGATGAATTACAACTCCAACACTCAAGGTCAATGCCCACCAAAACCTTCCAGTATTTTCTGTTGGTCATGGGAGTTCTGTGTGTCAAGTTTGGTTCAATTCCATCATTGGTGGAGTTCAGAATGTTCTTTGATTGTAGGTTAAATATTTACCCTGGCAACTAAACTCCCAAACTGTAGGTTAAATATTTACCCCAGCAACTAAACACCCCCCCACCCCCGCCATCCTCACCAGTATTCAAATTTGGGTGTACTGGGTATTTGTGTCAAATTTGGTCCAGTGAATGAAAATATATCCTACCTATTGGATATTTACATTACGATTCATAACAGTAGCAAAATTACAGATATGAAGTAGCAATGAAACTAATTTATGGTTGGGGCTCACCACAACATGAGGAACTGTATTAAGGGGTCACGGCATTAGGATGGTTCAGAAACACTGATCTAGTAAAAAATAACAGTCCCATTCTATTCTGCTTTGGTCTAACCTTTCACTATTTTGTTCACTTTCCTCTGGGCACTTTTCATCTTGTCAATATCCTTCTTGAATTGTGGTGCCCATAACTGGACACTGGACAATCCCAGATGAGGTCTGACCAAGGAAGAATGGAGTGGGAATATGATTTCCCTTGATATGGACACTAGATTCCATTTGATGCAGCTCAGAATTGTGTTGGGTTTTTTAGCTGCTGCATCACACTCTTAACTCAGCTTGTTCAGCTTGGGGTCTACTAAGATTTCTAGATTCTTTCCACATGGACTAGGTGTCACTCATTCCATATCTGTGCATTTCTTTGTTATTGCCATAGTGTAATACTGTACATCTCTCCTGGTTGAAGTTCATTTTGTTAGTTTTGGCCCGGTTCTCTAGTCCAGTGTTTCCCAACCAGTGTGCCATGGGAAAACCTCCAATATACCCTTTCTTCCACCTCCTGCCAAAAACTCCAGCTGCTGCTGCTTGTTGGGGGGGGGGAGGGTTGGGCGGCGAAGAAGAAGGAGCTGTGGCGCCGCCTCCTTCGTCCGTTTCCCCTCCGTGCGCACCAGCCAGCCAGCCTCCAATCGAGGGAGGGAGGAGGGAAGGGTGGCATCACTCAGGCCCCGGCCCCTTCCCAGCGGTCGCCATTTGAGGAGGAGGAAAGGCTGGCAGAGAGGCTGAGGCGAGCGGAGGGAGGGTCGGAAAGGGGTGGAGTGTCCCCCTCTCCATGAGGAAGAGGCCCGCCCATCATTATTTGAGCCCACAGTGCTCTCTGGATGTAGGTGAACTACAACTCCCAAACGTCAAGGTCTATTTTCCCCAAACTCCATGTGTGTTCATAGTTGGGCATATTGGGTATTCATGCCAAGTGTGGTCCAGATCCATCATGATCCACAGTGCTCTCTGGGTGTAGATGAAATACAACTTCCAAACTCAAAGTCACTTTCCAAGCAAACCCTTTCAGTACTTTCTGTTGGTAATGAGAGTTCAATATGCCAAGTTTGGTTCAATTCCATTGTTGCAAGAGTTCAGAATGCTCTTTGATTGTGTGTTAACTATAAATCCCAGAAACTGTAACTCCCAAATGTCCAGGTCTATTTTCCCCAAACTCCATCTGTGTTCACATTTGGGCATATTGAGTATTCATGCCAAGTTTGGTCCTGATCCAACATTGTTTGAACCCACAGTGCTCTCTGGATATAGGTGAACTACGACTTCCATCATTGGTGGAGTTCAGAATGCTCTTTGATTGCGGGTGAACTAAAACTCCCAGCAACTACAACTCCCAAATGACAAAATCAATTTTTTTTGACTGATGGTCCCTCCTTGGGTTAGTATTAGTATGTTTTGTGCCAGGATATCTATGTTGTGTTCATCAAAACAGACCCAGGTTTCACACCGAGTTTATAAATACATCTAAAAACATATTAACTATAGTATTACTGTGTTAGAGTGCCATTTTGTGTCATTTTGGTTGGTGGTGTGCCCCAGGATTTTGTAAATGTAAAAAATCTGCCGCAACTCAAAAAAGGTTAAAAACACTGCTCTAGTCTATTAAGGTTACATTGGATTCTGATTCTGATCCTGCCCTCTGGGATCTTAGCTCTCACTCCCAATTTGGTCCCATATGCCAATTTGATCAGCATGTCTCCTATTCCATCATCCAAATCATTGATAAAGATGTTGGAATAGCCTTGAATGACCCAGAACAGAACCTTGTAGCCCCCCCCCCCCCCCACTGGTCTCTTCTCTCAAGGATGGAGAAAGAGGAGCCATTGGGAGGAACCCTTTGGGCTCAAACAGTCAACCAATTCCCAATCCACTGAACAGTAGAATTGTCCAACCCACGTTTTATGGGCTTCCTTATGAGAATGTCATAGGGAACCACGTCAAAGGCTTTACTGTAACCAAGTTATACTATATTCATAGCATGCCCTTCATCTACCAAGCTTGTAACTCTATCAAAAAAAGAATTGAGATTCATTTGACATTACTTGTTTTTGAGAAACTCATGTTGACTTTAGATTTAAAGACATTTTACAAGATCAATAGATACTTTAGTACAAAGGTGTCCATCAATTTTCTTTGAGGGCCATGTTGGCCTTATGGTCGCTTTCAAAGGGTTGCCATACATGGTTACAGGGGGCCAACTGTAATTCTTTACGTAATTTATTTATATTTATTTATTTATTTCGACTTATATACCACCCTTCCCGAAAAGGCTCAGGGTGGTTCACAGCAATGAACAACAAAACACAACATACTTGAAAACATAATAAAAACAGATTAAGACCAGAGTAGGGGTTACAGTTTAGAGATTGAATGCCTGACGGAACAGGTTGGTCTTACAGGCCCTCCGAAAAGCCTATAGATCAGTTATTGCTCGTGCCTCCTCCGGGAGGGCATTCTAAAGGGTAGACGCTGCTACAGAAAAAGTGCACTGCCGCGTCGATGACAAGTGGCAGATCTTAAGTGATGGAACCTCTAGTAGGTTTTGTTCCATGGACCATAGTGGTCTCTGGGGAACATGCAGGGAAAGGCGGTCGTTCAGGTACACTGGCCCCAGGCCATGCAAGGCCTTAAAGGTTAGCACCAGCACTTTGAAGGTAATCCGGTGTTCGATAGGGAGCCAGTGCAAGCGCTGTAGGACTGGTTTGATGTGGCACAATAGTGTGACTCCAGCCAGCAGTCGAGCCGCAGCGTTTTGCACCATCTTCAGTTTCCGGATTACCAACAAAGGAAGGCCAATGTAAAGGGTGTTACGTATAATATGTACCTTTCTGTTTTTATATATCTTCTAATAAAGACTTTTTTTTAAAAAAGGGCGTTACAGTAGTCCAGTCTCGAGATGACTGTGGCCTGGATTACACTGCTCTGCTCACGGTGGAGACCTGAGCCTCCATCGTCAGCAGAGGGTCCAGTTGGACCCTCAGGCTTTTAACCAGAGGAGATGGGCTAACCACCTCACCATCCATTATTGGCATCCGGAGCTCGCCCCACCCCCCACCCCCCGGGGGGTGACCCAGCCACAGGACCTCCGTCTTCGACGGGTTCACCTTCAACCTGCTGCCTCGTAGCCACTCAGTCACGGCTTCCAGGCACTGATGGAAATAATCGGGTACAGAGTCCGGCCGACCTTCCATCCTCAGCACCAGCTGGGTGTCATCAGCGTACTGATGGCACTCCAGACCAAAATTACGCACCAGTTGGGCAGGTGGACGCATATAGGTGTTAAATATAGATGTTAAAAATGGTCAGTGCTCTTTAGTTTCTACTCAGATGTTATTGAAATATAACTCCTATCATTTTTTATTATCTGCCATGTAGACTGGGGATAATGGGAATTGCAACCCAACAGCACTTGGTGGGGAAAAGGTTAGAGGGAATTTTAAAGTCCAACACCATATTCACAAGCCTTGTATCTAAACTCAAACCCCACTCCTGTCTAAGCAAGGGGAACCTCAGCTTTCCAGATGTTCTTGTATCACAACTCCCACCAGCTCAAGTTATGTCATCTAATGATGAGGAACACGGTAGTCCAGCATCTGGAAGGCCACATACAATGACATGGAGAGAGATTCAGGATGCAGGCCTAGAGTTGACACATCTGCTTTAGTAGAGTGTTTCAGTAACTTTTCATTCTCTCCAATAGTCTATCTGGAACCAGAGTGCTAACTTAACATTGGCATTTAAACAACTGGAGACTAGAAACATGGAAAGCCATCTCCGGGAATGTGGCGCAGCTGGCTAAGTGTCAGCTGCATAACATCTCTCTGACCAGTAGGTTGTGAGTTCGAGGCCTGCCCGGGTCGAGGTGAGTGTAGCCTGCTGTTGACCTTTGCAGCCTCAAAGACAGTTGCATCTGTCAAGTAGGTGATAAAGGTAGCACATTAAGTGGGGAGGCAAATTTTGACTGAATTATGAGGCCATTAAAGAACTCCAGGAATGCTGGTTGACGCGGTCGAATATTATAGAAGAAACATTCAAAGAAAGGTAGCCTTTCTATTTGTAGACGCAGAGAAGGCCTTCGACCGCGTCAATTGGGATTTCATAAATATCTTGATCAGAGAGCTGGACCTGGGTGCCCAACTTGAGAATGCAATTCAGTCAATATATTCACAACAACAGGCGAGATTAATAGTCAATGGCTCTGAAACAAAGACCTTTTCCATAGAAAAGGGTACCAGACAAGGCTGCCCGCTCTCACCTTTATTGTTTATTATGGACCTAGAATTATTAATGAATGATATACGGCAAGACGCAGAGCTTACGGGTCTAAAAATAAAAAACGAATCAGTGAAAATCAGAGCCTTTGCGGATGACCTCGCATGTATAATTGAAAATCCCCAGGAAAATATCAACAAATGGCTAAGCAAAATCGAAGCCTATGGGGAAGTAATGGGATTTAAGCTAAATAAAAATAAAACCAAAATAATGACTAAAAATACCCCCCAAAAAGAGAACGAAGAAATAAAAAAAAACAGGTATAGAAGTCACAAACAAAATAAAATATTTGGGCATCATTCTGACCCCAAACAACATAAATCTGGTAAAAAACAATTATGAAAGGACATGGAAAGAGATTAGGAATAATATGGAAAAATGGAAACATCTGAACCTTTCTATGCTAGGGAGGATATCCTAATTAAAATGAACATCTTGCCTAAGATGTTATTTTTGTTCCAAAATTTGCCTATAATATCCAGCGACAAACTTTTCTCGGGGTGGAAAAAAGATCTAACAAGGTTTATTTGGAGAGGCAGGCAACCTAGGATAAAATGGATAAGCATGTTTGACGCCAAAAACAGAGGCGGACTAGGGGTACCAGATTTACAAACTTATCATGCAGCATGCGCTCTGGATTGGGTCTGTGAATGGGCAAAGTTGGAAAATAAAACACTTCTCGCGATAGAGGGAGATGAATTAAGGGTTGGTTGGCATAGTTACTTGTATTATGACAGAGTAAAGATAGAAAAGGATTTCAGGAACCACCCCATAAGAAGGGTACTACTAAAAATTTGGCTTAAGTATAAGACCGAGTTCTGCCCCAAGACCCCTATGTGGCTCTCCCCGCAAGAGGCTTTCTTCCGCAGACAGTACGGTAGGAGTCACTGGCTGAAATATGATGATTTACTCAAGGGGAACAATAACGAACTGCAGTTGAAAGACTATGTAGAGCTAAGGGAACTGGATGGATCCATGAATTGGCTACATTATCTGCAATTGAGGGAGATCTTTAATAAGGACAAAGCCGTAGGATTTGGACAAAAGCAACAATTTTGGGACAAACTAATTACAAAAAAATCACAAAAAATAACAATACTTTATGCAAAACTACTAGAAATAAAAACAGAACAGGAGGTCATAAAAACCTGCATGTTAAGATGGGCACAAGACCTGGGCCGTGAAGTTCCCTTAGCTCTATGGGAAAGAGTCTGGAAAACCCACTGGAGATATACATACTCCTATGAATTAAAGGAAAATAATATAAAAATATTCCATAGGTGGTATCTCACTCCACAAAGGATTGCATGTTATAACAAAAATTACAACCCCTACTGTTGGAAATGTAAGACGGAGGCAGGTACTTGTATGCACCTATGGTGGAATTGTAAAAAAGTACAGACCTTCTGGTCCAAACTACATAAAGTCATGACTACCATGCTAGAGTTAAAATTCCAACTAAAGCCGGAATATCTCCTACTGGGTTTACTGGATTTTGAGATGGACAGAAACTTAGAAAAGATCTTTGTGTACTGTATTTCAGCAGCCAGACTGACCCTGGCCAAAAATTGGAAAAAAGACACTGGTCGGGAAAGCTGTTTGAAATTATGAAAATGGACATCCTGACACAAAAGCTCTCCCAAGGAAACATACTCCAAAGGACAGATTGGTCCAAAGTGACGGCGTATATGAAGGAGAAAAATCATGAACCGTGGACTGAAGTGTCACTAAATGATACCTTGTGAACAACCTTTCTTTTTTATTTCCTATGGTTTAAATATATACATTTCACTAAAACTTTGATGATGTTTAAGTAAATTGGACACCGGTTAATTATTTGATCGAAAATGAGATCTAAGTAGGTAACACAATATAGAGTGTTACAGAGTGGCGGGGATGCGGGCAGGAAGTACTCATGTGATTTGTCTTTTGTTCGTCAGTCAGTTAGAGTGTTATGTTTAGATATGTCTATAGTGATGTAGAGTTGTTATATGTTGTCATGGTCAAACTTTATGTCCTTTTTAAAATCAATAAAGACGATTATATATATATATAAAAAGAACTCCAGGAATGCTGAGGAATGCGGAAGGAACAACAAAGGAATGCAGGAAAATGCTGAGAGACGAGGAGTGCGTCAGCTCCCCCTGGTGGCCAGAAGTTTGCATCTGTTTGTCTATATGTCGTATGTTTGCCTATATGTCATTTGTTGAATTGCAGGGATTGTCGGCAAGTATATGTACTGTAATCCGCTCTGAGTCCCCTTCGGGGTGAGAGGAGCGGAATATAAATAAAAAGTAAATAAAAATAAATAAATAAATAAAATCTCAGACAGTTCATCCATTTTCTAACCATTCTTAACAAGCAAAGATTGGTCTTTCCCAATAGCTGTTACTTGCCATCTCTTAAAGTACCATGGCTGAAGAAATGTGGGAGCTCCATCTCCCCCTGTTTTAACTTTTCCAATGGCTGGCCCAAGCTTTACCTTGTAAACATCGTGATGGCCAATGATGGCATCGAAGAGCGTGTAAAGGTCATTGAGAAGGTCCACAATTTGAATGGGCTCACTCAAGGCGGAGATGGCCGTGAAGCCGATGATGTCACTGAAGTAGATGGTGACCTCATCAAAATACTCTGGCTCAACGGTGCCCCCCATTTTCAATGTCTCTGCCACGGACCTGAAATGATGCAGGAACCACAGTTCAGATGATCTCATAATGAACAGCTTTCTGAGGCTGCACTGGAAACATTTGTCAAGGTCGCTTGAGCCAACTCAATAAATAAATATAGTGAATCAATAAATAAACTCAGATCAGTTCCTACCTTTGATATACTTCACAATGATAAAATAGATGAGGAAAATTGACGCACAGTTGTGCCTTCACCTCTCAATGGAGTGCGGCTGAAAAGCTATTCTGGACACTTGCTACGTAGACTTATTATATATGATCAAATTAAATAATACAGTAGACTACATAGCTGTGCTGGAGTACCAAGAGAACACGTCGTCCTAGAAATAACATTTCTGCATAAATCTCTGGGCCCTGCTGTTTCCTGCAAAGAATAGGGTGATTTCTGTACAAAATAACCATACATGTATTTTGTGCTGAATAAGTCTTGGATTGCGAATATTCTCATCAGTCCAGAAATCTTTTCCATACTAAAAATTATTATTTCAAATCATTTTTCAAATATGTTTGAATATTCTTTCCATATGTAGCTGCAAGCAACATTTTCCATTTCAGTGTCATCCTCAGGGGTGGCTAATAGTTCCGATCTCAACAGGGAGTTTTAGCCTGAACGTTATAGTAATAATTATACTATACCAGGCATAATCAAACTTGGGCCCTCCGGGTGTTCTGGACTTCAATTCCCACAATTCCTAATAGCCAGTAATTGTCAGAGTTGAAGTACAAAACAGTTGGAGGGCCAAAGTTTGTCCATGCCTGTTTTGATGGGGTCAAAGCTTTCCGAGACAAACCAGGAAAGGGATCTTGGGGTTTTGGTGGACAGCTCAATGAAGATGTCAACCCAGTGCGCAGCAGCAGTGAAAAAAGCAAATTCTATGCTTGGCATGATCAGGAAGGGAATCGAAAATAGGTCGTCAAATGTTGTATTGCCTCTCTACAAATCTATGGTGAGGCCACATCTGGAGTACTGTGTACAATTCTGGTCACCGCACCTCAAGAAGGATATAACGGAACTGGAAAAGGTACAGAAAAGGGCAACAAGAATGATCCAAGGGATGGAGCAGCTCCCTTATGAAACCAGGTTGCAACGCCTTGGTCTTTTCAGCCTTGAAAGACGGCGTTTAAGAGGTGACTTGATCGAAGTGTATAAAATCATGCATGGGATAGAAAGGGTGAATAGAGAAAAAATATTTTCTCTGTCACACAACACTAGGACTAGGGGGCACTCCTAAAGCTCCAAGGTAGGAAAGTTAGGACTAATAAAGGAAATATTTCTTCACCCAGAGGGTCATTGGGTTATGGAACTCACTTTCAGAGGAGGTTGTGACAGCTGTCAGCCTGGACAGCTTCAAGGCAGGATTAGACAGATTCATGGACACCAAGGGAATCAGTAGTTACTGAAATGGACATCCAAGTGCCACCTCTGTGTTGATGGAGGCAGGCAGGATTTCCCCGGGTCCTGGTTGTGGGGGTCGGGAGCAGGTGAGGGTTTTGCCCTCCTTTCTGCTAGAGATCCCTGTGTACAACTAGTGGGCCACTGTGTGACACAGAATGCTGGACTAGATGGGCTGAGGCCTGATTCAGCATGGCTCTTCTTATGTTCTTATGTTCTTATACCAAATGTTGTAGTTCAGCCAAGATGCTGAAGACGAGGGGATTGTTCTATCAGTGGCTGTGAACACTGTGGGCTTTCCAATGAGGGAAATGAAAGGATTTTAGATCATGGTTCTGCCTGGGAGAATGGGCCTGTGTCTGGTGAAAGAGAAATAGCTTCAGAGCAGAGAGGAGAGGGAGATGCTATAGCAGCAGACAGGGCCGTAGCCAGGATTTTGAGTCGGGGGGGGCGGGGCGGGCTGAGTTTGGTTCGGGGGGCTGAGACTGGGTGGAAGAGGGTCTACCCTAGCAAACCTTTTGTATTGTTATCCCAATAACCCCATTAATGTGGGATATAATGAGCATGGTGATCAGATCATGATATGAATAAACATAACAGTTTAAATAATGCACCAGTAAGGCCTTTTCGCGGACCACCCTGAGAATTTCGGGGGGGGGGGGCTGAAGCCCCCTTAGCCCCCGGCTACATGCCTGGCATCAGAAGATAGGGAGATCCTTCCCCCTAGTCCAGGGGTGGGCAATTATTTTTTCCATGGGGCCACATGAGAGCCAAAAAATATTATGGAGGGCCGCACCTAAAGGCTGAACTACATTCTAAACTACATTATTTATTTATTTATTTACTATATTTATTTACTATATATTACACATCATTAATATTAACATATTAATATATCAAGAAATATTCATATATTATTAGTATTAATATCATAATTATTATATTATAGTATATATAGAGACATTATAATATATTGAAATTATAATATAAAATTATTATATTATATTATTTATTATATTATTATATTATTATAATAAAATTATTATAAAATAATAATAAAAACCACTAAAATTAAATTAAATTAAATTCAAGAAGACAAGGTGCGAACCAAGATGAAGGCTGACATCCTGAAGAGAGGAAGGATCCCAAGATGGAATGGCCAATGGACCTAGCCCAGAGGATGGCAAAGCGGACCCAGCCGCTGCCACAGCAGAGGAGAGCAGAGCAGCAGGCGATCAGAGGCTGCAGGCCTCCACCCGCTCTTCCCACCAGACGTTCCCCAGCTGATCGCCCTGCTATGGCGTGCCTGCCATCCCTGGAGGCAATCCGAGTCTGTAGGGGGAGCAGTCGGCGATCTGAGGTGGCTGATCAGCGTGGCGACCCGGAAGACGATCAAGTCTTTCGGATCGCCAGGGCGATCAGCCGCCGTAGGTCACCGAATGCTCCCACTGCAGGCCTAAATCGCCTCCAGGGGTGGCAGGCACTCCAAAGCCACCGCTCCTCCGGCCTGCCTGCCGACACAGGCCCCACAGAGCCCGCGATGGGATGGTGGCAGCAGGACCCCTTCTTCTTGGCCCCGCCCCCAACGCCCTTCTCCCCGGGCCGGACAGAATCGGCTGCCGGGCCGCAGGTTGACCACCCCTGAACTAGGGTCACTATTTTCACATTTGTCCTTACACAGGAAGCATTTGGGTCAACAGTTGTTCTGTCTTCTGCTTTTCGATCTCCAGCTCCTCGGTCCGCTCCCGGATTAATTCTTCCAGGTTACTGGAGTATTGCTCCAACATCCGCAGCATGGAGTCAATTATATTGGTCCTTTTGCCCTTGTTGATGGCTTTGAACTGAGGAGCAAGAAGAATCAAGAAGTGATAGTTAGCAGTGGCTGCTGGTGGCAACCCATGTCGGCGGAGTTTTAGTTTGAACTTTAAAGAACAAGATGCCAAACCCATTCAGAAGAAAGGAGAATATTAGTGCTGCCCTACTGTGCTTTGGTCAGATCTCACTGGATCTTATGGCCAGTTCTGGGCTCTACAGTTTAAGAAGGATATCAACAAGCTGGAAGAACAATGAAGATGATCAAAGTTCCGGAATGAAATGATTTAAGCAGTTGGGCATGTTTATAGTGGCGAATTGTTGTTTCTGTGGTAATGTGGTGAATAATCTAATTACAGTCACTAGTTACTTGTAACTAATTACATGTAAGTAACTGTTTGCATTGGTAAATTATTCTTTCCGTGGCAATGAGGTGAATAATCTAATTACCAGTCACTAGTTATTTGTAACAAATTACATGTAACTAACTGTTTGCATTGGTAAATTGTTTTTTCCATGGCAAGGAGGTGAATTATCTAATTACCAGTCACTAGTTACATGTAACTAATTACATGTAATTAACAGTTTGCATTGGCAAATTGTTTTTTTCCGTGGCAATGAGGTGAGCATTATTTTTGTCTTTTATTCGACAAATAATAAAGACATTATATTACATTACATTGGTATCGATTACATGTTTTTCTCCCTCCCTCCCTTCCTCTCCCTCCCTCCCTCCCTCCCCAACCACAGTATATTTCTACTAATCTTGCAGATCCAGCCACTGGTAAAGTCTTTGTGTTTTTTGTATGATGTGAACGTTGGCTCCTCCATTTTTCACCCAGGCAATGAGGTGAGTAATCTAATTACCAGTCACTAGTTACTTGTAACTAATTAAATGTAACTAACTTTTTGAATTTGTGAATTATGGGTTCTATGGCAATGTGATTGATTACTAGCCATTAGTTACTTGTAACTAATTACATGTAACTAACTGCAGTGGTGAATAGTGGCTTACATAGCAATAAGGTAATTAATCTAACTACAAGTCAGTAGTTACTTGTAATTAATTGCATATAATTAACTGGTTATAGTGGTGAATTATGGCTTCCATGGTAGTACTGGGCACTACTGTTCAAGAAGGATATCAACATGCTGGAAGGTGTCCAGAGAAGTTCAATGAAGATGACCAAAGTTCTGGAATGAAATGATTTAAGGAGTTGGGTGAGTTTAGCTTGGGGAATAGAAGACCCTAACTTTGAAAAATTAGCACACAAAGTAAGATTGGGGAGATGAGAAATAAAAGATAATTTGCTTGAAGCTATATGGAAGCCATTTATTAGTTTTATGTGCCAGAGCAATAGCAAATTTAAATCATCATTAGATCAGGTGAGATATTGGCTATATTACTAAAGGAAGATATTACTATTATTAATAAAAATGGACAATTAAGTAGCAGATAATTTATGGAAAAAAAAGGATTGACAGGAGAACAGTTTTGTATGTCTATAATTGGAGGAGAGGAAGACTGGAGCAAATAAAGGTAATTTCTTAAATTATGACTACTGTATTTAAGTATCATATATTATAAAAATTGAATGAAGTTATAAACAATTCAGTGGAGGCCAGGCCTTGACTCTCCAGATGTTTTGGCCTACTGTTCTCCTCTTGGGCAATGATAAAAGGTTATGGGTGTTGCAGCCCAAATCACCATGGTTCCCTCAACCAATGTCAAGCATGATCCTGCCCCATTGAAAGTATGTCTTCAACTAGAGCAGGGCTGTCCAACTTCTACCGGGTCAGGGCCGGAATAGAGTCACTGATGACCTCGGGGGCTGCTCGGCCCTGCCCCCAGGCCCCGCCCCAGGCCCCGCCCCCCAGCCCAGGCCCCGCCCTCTCCTAAAGCTGTCATTCTCCCGGGCAGCGCGTCACAGGCCTGGCGTGACGCGCTGCCCTTGGCGCCGCCTACTCCTCCTTTTCGGCGGCCCCCTCGCCCTTCCTAGGGCGGGGGAGCTGCCGAGCGCGTCACAGGCCTGGCGTGACGCGCTGCCCTTGGCGCCGCCTACTCCTCCTTTCGGCGGCCCCCGCCCTTCCTAGGGGCGGGGAGCCGAAAAAGGGCAGAAGCGCGCCAAGGGCAGCGCGTCACAGGCCTGGCGTGACGCGCTGACCTTGGCGCCGCCTATGCCTCCTTTTGGCGTGGAGAGAGGGACGGAGGGGGCGGTGCAGGGAGGAGGAGCTAGCTCTCTTCCTCCTCCCTGCCCCGCCTCCCCCACCCCCCGGCCGCCATTTTTTTTAAAAAAATTTTTAAAAAAATTTAAAAATGGCGGCTGGGGGCATAGCAGGGGCTGTGCCCAACAGGCTGGGGGGGCGGATCCGGCCCCAGGGCTGCCAGTTGGACAGCCCTGAACTAGAGCTTGCAAAGGTTTTTGGGTTGTTTTGGACTATGGTTTTTGGAATTACATAGACACCATGGACAGCTATAGTCCTGGAAGCTGTAGCCCAAAAAGGAACATTCCCAAGATCTGGTTTCAATGACAAAATGAGAGCTAGTATATCCTCTCTTCCTTAGTTGTCTAAAGAGAAGAGGGGAAAAAGGAATGGATTGGAGATGGAGATCAGGAATGCCATGATAGCTGGTGCCTTCCACATCATTTGAACAGTGTGAATCCACACCTAGGCTGGATCCACATGCCATATAATGCAGTTTCTGAACACAGATTATCTGCATTGAACTGGATTATATGGCAGTGTAGATTCAGGTATAGTTTCGTGTGTAGGGAGCTATCCAAGGTGCTGAACCATGCTGTAAGAAATGGATTCAGCACCTTGGATAGCTTTTTAGGGCTGATTCGTCCCAATAGGAACAGAATAACTGTCAGTTATTATGTTCTGCAATTGATGGTGGTTGGTGATGGAAGGGTTAATGTAAATATTCGTTCTAAAGGGTTTAGTAATTGCAAGTAAGAATTCATGGGTGAAAGCAATTAAGGGTGGAGGTATGCAAGAGATAGGTTGCAGCTGGTTGTTTCTGGATATAAGGAGCGAGCCTTGGAACTGATCTTTGGGAGAAAAGTATTTATCTTATCTTATCTTATTTATTTAATTATTATTTGAATTTATTAGTCACTACTCTTGTACGGCTCGGGGCGACTCACAGCAACAGAGCATAATAATACGAATAAAAACACTGCATAACAATAAAATACACAATAAAAACACAATAAAATACCGGGTTAAACCACGGTATTGGCCATTCCATAGAACAAGAGGTGGTAACACAGAAGTTAGCCAGATTTTAATAGCCAAATCCCTGTTGAAACAGGAGTGTTTTGCATGCCTTCCGGAACGCCAGTAGATCTGGAAGGGCGCGAATCTCGGAAGGCAATGCGTTCCACAAAGTGGGGGCTATGACCGAAAAGGCCCTCCTCCGAGTAGCCGTAAGGTGGTACTTCCTTGTACTTGGGATCTCCAGAAGATTACCTGTCTCTGGTCGCAACGGTCTAGTGGGACAATACGGGATGAGGCAGTCCCTGGGGTACACTGACCCCAGGCCATTCAAGGCCTTATCTTGATGGTAGATGCTGCTGGTTTTCACCCAGGTTTGTGGATTTTCGGTATTCTGACCTGTTTCTTGAACGCTTGGAACCCTGGAACCTTGAATCTTTGGACTGGCTTTTGACTATGGTAGACTCTTGCTCCCTGGACTTTGCTCACTGAACTCTCAGCATTTGACCACTGGACTGGACCCTTTGGCTACTGTGTAGCGTTTGCTATCAGTTTTTGTTTAGTATTCTGCAGCTGAGTGCTATCTTTATGTTTATATTTTGGACTATTGAAACAGCCAGAAAGTAAGTGCTGTTTTAATTAAATTGTTTTATACAAACTGGGTTTTGTTTGGTTCATCTCTACCTGAATAAGGCAGAGCCCTGGCATCGTGACAATAGCATTTGAATATCACTTAAAGGTTGGAGATCTGGTTTCAGTCTTGCAGTCAGAGAAAATGCATATCCCCACATTGGAAAGGCACCATGACCATGAATACACCTACACTGCAAATTTGTAGTTGTAGTTTTGCAAAGTCTATAGCCTTCTCTGCCAAAGAGTCCTGGCGCCTCACCAAATAACAGCTTCCATGATTCCACAGCACGGAGTCATGGCAATTGAAGTACTCTCAAAGTGCATTCATTCTACAGTGTAGATGCACCTCATAACCGGAATCATCATAGTGATCCCAAAGAAGCATAGTTAGCTATAGGATAGGATCTCTGCTATACAATCAACTTACCATATCTTTAACATCTATGAACATCACTGATGATATAGACCACTAATACAGTATTAGCTATGATGATTCCGGTTATGATATCATGATTATATTATAGATTTGCTAACCACCAATTGAGAAGCCTCAGATCCATCTGTTCAATGATGCCCTGAGGAAGTTCTGTTTTGAACGAAACGGGCGGGTTCCATCCACCTTTACCCGTAGGCGGCCTGGGCTTCGGCGTGGTGTTTGGATGACTGGTAGACACACCCGTGGGTTCACCAAGGTTTCGATTATTTAGAGCGGCTGCTTCCCTGAGACACGGAAGTCTACACGCTGGGCTTTTGATCAGTGTCAGCACCATCTCTGTCGCCACTTGCAACATTCGCAGTACAGATTGCTACACTTGCATGATTGGACACACTGGGGGATATCCAGACTTTCGGGTTTGTTTACCTGTCTCCCTTACTACAACCAGAACTGAATAAGTGAGTAAGACAAACCATGGCTTCATGAACTCTTTATATATAATGAACTCATTTTATATGGATTGCGAATACCCAGGGTGACTACTTTCCAACATTTAATGAAATTGTAAATTGTTGTAATAGTTGTAATAATTGTGATATGTTGTATGGAAAGATACTCATTAGAGATATATAATATATTGTCATTTGTTCTTGAGACTTGGTGATTCGTTCCCAGTCCCCTTTCCCTACTTGTTGGTAGCTCCCATGATTCAAATACAAGGTATATATTAAGTACAATTACATAAACAATAGAATTCAATACATACCAAAAGTCAATAATGATATAAAGCATGATAGCATCTCCAGGTAAGTAACAGTAGAGTTTGAGTCTCAAGGTGAGTAACTCTGAGTAACCATGTGTTTAAATGTATGAATGTAATTAGGTCATTAGGCTAATTAAGTAATCAATGTAGTTATCCCTAATTGCTCATTAAGGCCTCCAGGGTATTCAGTTTTCAATACATTGATCCAATAAGTTTCTGTCCTTATAAGGGATTTCCTGATGTCTGCATGTGGCCCAGGGTCTACTCTTTGTAGTCCCCTTACTCTCAAGGAATCTTCTGAGTGTCCTGATGTTCTGAAGTGTGTATATAAAATGTGTGCCACCACTCCCATGATTCCACAGCATGGGGTCATGGCAATTGAAGTACTCTCAAACTGAATTAATTCTACAGTGTAGATGCACCTCATGACTCCCCAAAGCAGTCCCAACAATCCTGACCTGTTCAAAGATCTCATCAAATGTGGGTCTTCGTTCAGGGGCTTCACTCCAGCATTGCTTCATCAACTGGATACACTCCCGAGGGTTATCTTCTGGAGGAACATTGGGGCGGTACAAAGGTGGAGGCTTCTGCAACTTACGTACAATTTCTAGATCAGATAGAGACAGTATTCACTACTATTCTGCCAAGTATTCACTTACCCATAAGTCCCAAGAAATTCATTTATTGAATTAGATCGCAAGAACAGACCTTCAGGGAGGGACTACTCAATTGCAAAAGTTTTCAAAGTAATAGTATACTATTATACTAGACCTGATCCGTTTTGCCGATCAAGAGGCTTTTTCAAGTGTTGTGGCCTGCACAAAGCTTGGCCTATTCATATTGAAAGTGTAGGATTACATCTTGTGTATGTTTGCTTGGCCTTGCCACTGTTAACAGGCCTCTTTGCAGTTTTTGGGCTAGGTTGTTGTTTTTTCCTGGGTGGGAGGGGCTCATCCTCTTAGTTTCCTTTCCAGGAATCACCTCACAAGCCTTCCCCAATCACCACCTAGGATTTCCCCTCCAAAAATCACCCCAGAGTCTCCATCCCCTCAGCTCCTTAGATTATTCCCTTCAAAGATCACCCCAGAGTCCCATCCAATTGGTACCTTAGATTTTTTCCCCCTCCAATTTTTCCCCTACATATTTTAAAGGTTTTTAAAAGGGGGGAACCACTTTGTTTGCCTCAGAGTGACTGCCAGGGACATATGGCTGAGTTTTGCGGGGCAGTCAGCTCCGACCTGCCACCTTCTTTTAATATATAAATCCTGCCAGAGTCCATCCATCCATGCTGGGCATATCGGAAGGCCTGGGTGAAGGATGTGGGACTTTGGCCGCCTTCGACAGCCCGGGACTCAAAATAGGAAGGACTCGCCCTTCACCTTATAGGAATCCAGTGTCTGAGGTCTGTCTACCATCCGCTGCTGACACAAACAGCAGTGTGTGTATGCCTGATGGTATCAGACTACATAGGCTAAGTGTTGCTAATGAAGGACACCACCCTGAGTTATGCAAAATATATCTCTATTATATCACTTGACAATTCCAATAGGTGCATAACACATAACATCAAACATTCAGTGTATACATACACAATGAAGGCGCAAAACCAAAACTCCCAAAAGTACTTGCCCTATGGTGATATGGTTGCTGGAGAAAGTCCGCTCCCTGTATAAAGCCTGTATGCGACAGCTCGGGCTCGGCGTGGGCCGATGCGCGAGCAGGGGGAGGAGGCGCTGGGTGATGACGCGTGGCGGCACCAAACGCGGACGTCGTCAGGCCGATGATGTAGCAATGACGCCAGCACGTTGGGAGTGGGGAGGAGGATCCCCCGAGAAGCTGGAAAGATGAATGGGGAAATCCCCAATGCTGTGTCTCAGGGGGATCCCAAGCGTCCTATCGTGAGAGCCTGGCAATCTCGCGTCTCCGTGGTGCTCAGTGTGAGCCGAAAACCACTATGGGGAATCCCGGGAAGAGACGCGGAAGGAGATGATGGGATCACAGGCGGGTGGGTTGGATTCACAAAACACAAAGCAGTCCGATGAAGAGCGTCAATGCTCCGAAGGGGAAAGTTTTCCCCAGACTTGCACGGAGGAAGAGGCGGTGTGGCTTCTTCTTCACATGAGGGCTTGGAGGTTTAGCAGAGCCACGCGTCATCACCCAGCGCCTCCTCCCCCTGCTCGCGCATCGGCCCACGCCGAGCCCGAGCTGCCGCATACAGGCTTTATACAGGGAGCGGACTTTCTCCAGCAACCATATCACCATAGGGCAAGTACTTTTGGGAGTTTTGGTTTTGCGCCTTCATTGTGTATGTATACACTGAATGTTTGATGTTATGTGTTATGCACCTATTGGAATTGTCAAGTGATATAATAGAGATATATTTTGCATAACTCAGGGTGGTGTCCTTCATTAGCAACACTTAGCCTATGTAGTCTGATACCATCAGGCATACACACACTGCTGTTTGTGTTAGTTTTGATTACCAGCCAGCTCGTTTTTCTTATACCAGGGCTGTCCAACTGGCGGCCCCGGGGCCGGATCCGGCCCCGTAGCCTGTTGGACACGGCCCCACCTCCCTCAGCCGCCATTTTTAAATTTGAAAAAAAAAAAAATCGAATTTTTTAAAAAATGGCACAGGGAGGAGGAAGAGAGCTGCTGTTTGGCCTGGCGTGACGCGCTGCTTAGGAAGGGAGGGGCACCGAAAAGGGGAGGAGGCGGGCGGCATCAGAGCAGCGCGTCACGCCAGGCCTGTGAGCGCTGCTCTTGATGGGGTTGGGGCGGGGCCTGGAGGCAGCCCCCCTAGGTCAGTGACCTCTTATCCAGCCCTGTTTGGACAGCACTGTCTTATACCATCCGCTGCTGACCAGAGACAAAGAGAAGGAGAGGCAATCACCATCCATCATCCACAGACTGAAGAGACTGTAAGCCTGTTTTTTTGAGTTCTGCAAATCTTTGGACTTTGTAACTAATTTAAGAGCCAGGAACCTGCAGCTTTGTGCCTTGTAGAAAATAAATCCAGTTAACTTTCTCAAGAAACTTTGGTCCGTGGAGTTTTTGGGACCTTCTCCCATAGAGAAGGCATCCGTGTCCCCTGGGCATAGGATCTTTACAGCAATTCACCCGGTCACTCCCTTTAGGCCCAGGCATGACTGCAAACGAAATCTCCATATAAAGGTTAGGCGTCCATAATCAATAATCCATAATCATATATCCATATAATACAGGAACACTTGAGTCAAGACATAAAGTGACCAAATATTTAGTTAGACACCTTTTGCCATTTGCAAGTTCACATTCTATAGCCCTTCCTCCGTTTTGTTTGTTTACCCTTGGTCACATGCCACATGTATAAATACTGAAGGAATGATTGCTCACCTTCAGCTGGTACATCAGACATGCAGTATGGAGGGCCCCGAACAAGGACTTCTTGCAGAACGATGGCAAAACTGTACACGTCTCCTTTGAAGGTGCCCTTGGGGTACAGCTGCAGGTCTCTAAGTATCTCAGGAGCTGTCCAGAGCAATTCTGCAAAAGAAAAGCCAAAACCTTTGGACTTATATTTGCACGGCGATTCTAGATTAGATATACAGTTGAAGAAGTGGACATATTATTCCATGGGTGGGAATATTGCAACCTGTTCCTGCATCTCCAACAGGCCAGATTAGCAAGGGCCAGGTTTGGCCTTTGGAACTAAGACAGTATCCACACTATAGAATTATAGCAGTTTGGAATCACATTAACTGGCATGGCTCAATGGTATAGAATTCTGGGGCATGTTGTTTTTGTGAGATATTTACCATTCTCTGTCATTGAGTTCTGATGCCACAACAAATTACAACTCCAAAGATCCCATAGGATGGAGCCGTGGTCATAAGTCTATAAAGTGGAGATTCCCCAAGTATGGAATTCCAAAGCTTCTCAGGTCAGAATCCTGTTATTGTCCTAATTTATTTTGGGGACATTGTCCAACCAACATTGTCAGTTCATGGTCATATAAGTGGAGTCTCATAGGTCAAAACGTTTTGCTTGCACATTGAATCCTGTAATTAGTACCAAGTAATAGCAGAACCATTGAATCAATTGGATTTATCTATTTGTTGACTCTCCATCTAACATTTGATTCATTGGGTCCTTTTTAGAATTAACGAACACAGTGGTTCTCAACCTCCCTAATCCCATGACCCCTTAATACAGTTCCTCATATTGTGATGACTCCCAAACACCACCAGTGTTCACATTTGGGCATGTTGAATATTTGCACCAAGTTTAGTCTAGATCCATCATTGTTTGAGTCTACAGTGCCCTCCAGAAAGCACTGTGGACTCAAACAATGATGGATCTGGACCAAACTTGGCATGAATACACACTATGCCCAGATGTGAACATTGGAGAAATTTGGGGAAAATAGACCTTGACATCTGGGAGTTGTAGTTGCTGGGATTTATAGTTCACCTACGATCAAAGAGGATTCTGAACTCCACCAATGATGGGATTGAACCAGTCTTGGTACAAAGAACAATGACCAAGAGAAAATGCTGGAAGGGTTTGGTGGGCATTGACCTTGAATTTTGGAGTTGTAGTTCACTTACATCCAGAGAGCACTGTGCACTCGAACAATGATGGATCTGGACTAAATTTGGTGCAAATACTCAATATGCCCAAATGTGAACACTGGTGGAGTTTGGGTGAAATAGACCTTGATATTTGGGAGTTGTAGTTGCTGGGATTTATAGTTAACCTACAATCAAAGAGCACTCTGAACCCAGCCCACAATGGATCTGGCACACTACCTAAATGGCCAACACTGAATGCTGGTGGGGTTGGGAGAGCTGTTTTTGAATTCTGAGAGTTATAGTTCATCAACACCATAAAGGAAGACAAGGACAGATGGGGAGATCTTCAGCCTTCTCTGCCAAAAGGCTTCCTAAGACCATAAGAAATATGTGTTTTCTGATGGTCTTTAGCGACCCCTCTGAAACCCCCCTCACAAGCCCCCCAGGGGTCTCGAACCCCAGGTTGAGAAACACCGAACTAACAGAATTCAAGCCCAGTGTGTGCCTTCTAAGATTGGGTTCATCATTGCAATTGCTAAGATATGAATTGTGCTGGCATTACAGGGCAATAAGCAGGTCCATTGGCAGATATGCAGCCTTGTTACTCAACAAAAGGGTGGCATAGCACCATTAAGATACAACTATGTACAGATTTATGGAAACCAAGCACAATGTCGGATCCCAGCTGAAGCATTTCAATTTTAAAGCTGCCAGTCTGAGTAAATACAGCCAGCCCATCACATTTGCTATTTTTTTAACCTAACAGAACACCTTTGAAATTATTAGAAATAATTCTCAGTCCTTATTGTAGTTGTTTTGGGTTTTTTCTCTTGAAAACCATTGCCAACTTATCTATTTCTGACATATTAAAACCTTTTGTAATCCATTCATGTGTTTTTCCAGTTTTGTGCATATAAGATTTTTGCACCATTTTCATATAAGATAGTGACTGCAGCCCGCCCTACCACCTGCTCCCTCGACCCGTGCCCCTCTTGGCTTGTTAGATCTTGCCTAGAGTGGCTACGTGGCCTCTGTTGAATATCATTAACAGCTCCCTTGAGCAAGGAGTCTTTCCAGTGTGCTTAAAAGTGGCGGTGGTAGCTCCATTACTGAAGAAACCATCATTGGACCCTGCGGTTCCAACACAATACCGCCCGGGGTCGAACCTTCCGTACCTGGGCCCGGTGGTTGAGAGGGCAGTAATGGAGCAGCTGCAGTCCTTCTTAGATGATACAACATGGTTAGACCCCTTCCAGTCCGGCTTCCGTTCGGGGCACGGGACGGAGACGGTCCTGGTCTCTATCACAGATCAACTCCGCTGCCAGCTCGACCAAGCGGGTCTGGCGCTGCTCGTGTTATTGGACCTCACGGCAGCGTTTGACACGGTCGACCACAATCTTTTGATCCACCGCCTGGCCATGGCCGGAGTGAGGGGACTGTCCTTAAATGGCTGACCTCCTTCCTCCGCCAGCGGTCTCAGCGGCGTGTGAGGAGGGGCGGTGGTCTCCGAGGGCTCCCATTAGTGTGTGGAGTCCCTCAGGGGCCATCCTCTCCCCCTTATTATTTAACATCTACATGCAGCCGCTTGCACAGCTGGTGCGGAGTTATGGGCTGGTCTGTCACCAGTACGCTGATGACACCCAGCTCATTCTGAGGATGGAGGGCAGGCCGAGTCCGTCCCGATAATTTCCAACATTGCCTCGAAGCCGTTACTGGATGGCTGCGAGCCAGTAGGTTGAGGGTGAATCCGGCGAAGACGGAGATCTTGTGGCTGGGCCGCCCGGGCGGGGTGGGTGACTGGCTTCCGACCCTGGACGGTGCGGCACTGCACCCAGCGCCGTCAGTGAAGAGCCTGGGTGTCCATTTGGATTCCCAGCTGACCATGGAGGCCCAGGTCTCCATGGCTAGCAAGGCTGCTTTTTCCACCTCCGCCAGGCAAGGAGGCTGGCCCCTACCTCTCCCGGAGCGACCTAGCCACGGTGATCCAAGCCACGGTCATCTCGAGGCTAGATTACTGTAACGCGCTTTCCGTTGGCCTGCCTATGCCGTCGATCCGGAAGCTCAAGCTGGTGCAGAACACTGCCGCCCGGCTCCTGTCTGGGGCTCCAGCAGGCTGCCGCATAACACCAATCTTGCAGGATCTGCACTGGCTGCCTATTGAGCACCGGGTCGCCTTCAAAGTGCTGGTTCTTACCTTTAAGGCCATTTACGGACTGGGGCCAGCGTACCTGAGGGACCGTCTCACCCCATATTGCCCAGCGAGATCACTACGGTCCGAGGAGGCCAACCTTTAGTAGTACCATCGGTAAGGTTGGCCCATTTAACATCTACCCGCCGGAGGGCGTTCTCGGTGATAGCTCCTACGCTATGGAACGCCCTCCCGGCTGAAGCCAGGGCCTTGAGGGATCTATTCCCATTCAGACGGGCCTGCAAAACTTATTTGTTTAGGCAGGCCTTCGGTGAGTAGGCCCGTGTGTATATCCACTCCGCTGTTATATCTGCTGCTGCTTAATGTTTTAACTATTATTGTGTTTTAATTGTGTTTTTAAGTGTTTATGTTTTAACCTCTGGCGTTGTGCCATTGGCTCTTGTGAGCCGCCGCGAGCCCCCGGGAGTCGGCGGTTGAGAAGCCACAATAAATAAATAAATAAATAAATAAATATATTGTAGTGTTTTTGTGATGGTGATTTCACTTGTTGTTGTTGTTAATCCAAGTACACCTTCTTACCTTCTGCTGGAGGCTGAATGTGTAGAGTGTTTTGTGCAGCTAACAGCCCAGTGTAACCGTAGTCAGTTACTTTCAGGACAAATCGTCCGTCCACCACACAGTTACGGGACTTGAGACGCCCGTGGCACAGGTCTCGGTGATGCAAATACTTCATGCCCTGGAAAACATAACATTGTACTTTGGGCAGTCCCAGAAGCTATGAACCTAAAACCAGGTTCAGGAGATACCAAGATAGCACTGTGTGCATTTCCCTGAATATGTAGAAGTGGAATGTGAAACCAATAGTTCATTCTTCCTCAACCTCATGCCTTCCAGACTTATTGTACTTCAACTCCTATAATCCTCTATGACAGTGTTTCTCAACCTTCCTAATGCCGCGACCCCTTAATACAGTCCCTCATGCTGTGGTGACCCCCAACCATAAAATTATTTTTGTTGGTATTGTTATGAATTGTAATGTAAATATCTGATATGCAGGATATATTTTCAGTCACTTGACTAAATTTAGCAAAAATACCTCATACCTAAATTTGAATCCTGGTGGAGTTGGGGGAGATTGATTTTGAGTTGTAGTTCACCTACATCCCGAGAGCATTGTGCACTCCAACCAGGCATGTAGCCAGGGGGGGGGGCCTTAGGGGGCTTCAGCCCCCCCCCGAAATTCTCAGGGTGGTCCGCGAAAAGGCCTTACTGGTACATTATTTAAACTGTTATGTTTATTCATATCATGATCTGATCACCATGCTCATTATATCCCACATTAATGGGGTTATTGGGATAACAATACAAAGGTTTGCTAGGGTAGACCCTCTTTCACCCAGTCTCAGCCCCCCAACCAAACTCACCCCCGAATCAAAATCCTGGCTACGGCCCCGACTCCAACGATTATGGATCTGGTCCAAACTTGGCAGGAATACTCAACATGCCCAAATGTGAACACTGGTGGAATTTGGGGAAAATAGACCTTGACATTTAGGAGTTGTAGTTGTTGGGATTTATAGTTCACCTACAATCAAAGAGAATTCTGAACCCCACCAATGACAGAATTGGGCCAAACTTCCCACACAGGACCCCCCATAACCAACATAAAATACTCTGCCTTCCAATGGCCTTTCGCGACCCCTCTGACACTCCCTTGCGACCCCCTCAGGGGTCCCGACCCCCAGGTTGAGAAACACTGCTCTATGATGCCTTCCAGACACGTTGGACTACGACTAATCTACAACTCCTATAATCATCCATGAAAAAAATAGGAGGGCCCCAATCCCTATCTCTTTAGTGTGTGGGACTGAGAGTTCTTTGAAATTGGTCACATAATCTATATCTTTTTGAAGGTCCATTTTACCACCTTCTGGTCACCAACTCATGAACTATGCTGAAGTCCAGACAGGAGAACTATCATCAACACACTACATAAGTACTAGTCGCGGGCAACCCATGGTTCTAAATGTTTCTAAAGTACTTACAAAACTAAAGTTCTGGTGGTGAAAACTAGGGGGCGCTGGTGCTTTGCTTCTATAGTGTTGCTAAAGTGTAGGTGGTGAACATTTCAGAACTCTAACAAAACTTTCAAAATTTCATTATTATTTCATTATTGGTGATTTTAAAGACATAACCAATTAGGAATTGCCATTTATAACTAAATTTTGAAAGTTTTGTTGGAGTCCTGAAATGTTCACCACCAGAATTTTAGCAACACTATAGAAGCAAAGAACCAGTGCCACCTAATTTTCACCACCAGAAATTTAGTTTTGTAAGTACTTTAGAACCATTTAGCAGTTATTTTCAACCTTTTTTGAGCCACGGCACATTTTTTACATTTACAAAATCCTGGGGCACACCACCAACCAAAATGACACAAAATCATACTCACCCCATACTGCCCTTCGAGATCACTACGGTCTGAGGACTCCAATCTCTGAGATACCCTCAGCCAAACTTGCAAGATTGACATCTACCCGCTGGAGGGCGTTCTCTGTCATAGCGCCTACGCTGTGGAACGCCCTCCCGGCCGGAACTCGGGCCATGAAGGACCTGCTCCCGTTTAGGCGGGCTTGTAAAACCTACCTGTTTAAGCAGGCCTTTGGCGGGTAGGTCCTGCCCATGCCCCGCCTTCTGTTCGTTCGCCTTGGGACAATGGGCTGCTCACTGTTGAATTGTGTTATTGTTTTGCCGTGCTGTCATTGTTTTTAACTGTTTTAACTGTTTTATCGCCTTGTATTTTACTATGCCTTTCGGCTCCTGTAAGCCGCCGCGAGCCTTAGGGAGTCGGCGGCATAGAAGCCCGAATAATAAATAAATAAAATAAATAAATAAAATGACACTCTAACACAGCAATACATATAGTTAATATGTTTTAAAATGTATTTATACACTCACTTAGTGTGAAACCTGGGCCTGTTTCGATGAACACAAAATAGATATCCTGGCAGGAATGATAGAAAGACATACACAAAGCTCTTGCTCAACAGCTGTCAGTCTCTCTCTGTGTTTAGTTTTTATTGCAGTCAAGCTTGAGAAGCTCATCTCACTCAGCTGCTTAAGGAAAGGGCCTGAGGCTGTTAGAAATGGTGGGAGTTGAACTCCAAAACACCTGGAGGGCCCAAGTTTGCCCATGCTTGGTATAGAGTCACCCAAACAGGCAGGCAAGGCGGGAGGGCATTTCACGGCCCCGAGGCACTGGGTCACGGTCTTGAGGCGCACGGGCTCCCTGAAGTGGCGGATGACGGCCAGCGTGTCGCGGTGCATGAGGCTGCTCACCAGGATGCCGTTCACCTCCAGCAAGAAGTCCCCTGGCGCCGGGGCTTTCCCACGGCACACCTGATGATTTCTCACGGCATATTAGTGTTCCGCGGCACACTGGTTGAAAATCACTGCATTTAGAACCATGATTGCCCAGGCCTAATAAGTACAATGCAACTCCTGTATCTTTGGGACTGGTATCCATGGTTTCATTTATCCACATCTGACAAAATATGTCATCCAGTGTAACTCTATAGTATTCTTGAACCAGAAGTCCTTCCTTTCACATATCCACACAGAATCTGGAATCTGATCAAAGATCTTAGTAGTCTTTACTCTGTTAAATAATGTCTAGTGATCATGGGTTCTGGGCTGCCTTCCATCGTATTACATCAGCCATTGGATTGCATCAGCCATCGGATTGCATCAGCCAGTGATCCTTTAATGCAGGGGTGCCCACACTTTTTCAGCATGCGTGCTACTTATATTAAAACCAAGTCAGAAAGATTTACCTACCTCCTCAAGGCTGGAGAGGGGAGGGGTGGGGCTTAGCGCAGCCTGGCTCCACCCCCCCTGGCTTCAGCTCTACCAGCAGCTTCTCCAGGCTTGAGGATGGCAGTGCCAAGCCAGCCTTGTGATAGCTATGCCACCACTGGCTTGGCATTGCCATCCTCAAGCCTGGAGAAGCTGCTGGTAGAGCGGAAGCCAGGGGGGGTGGAGCCAGGCTGCACCAAGCCCCACCCCCTCCCCACTGGCTTTGGAGCTCCCAGCAGCTTCTCCAGGCTTGAGGATGGCAATGCCAAAATACAACTCTCATCCTATAACACAGGCTTCAATGAAAGCAACTTTGTGTCCTCCAGATATGTTGGGCCATAATTTCCAGAACAATAAGGAACTTTAAAGGAGTGATCCCAGGCATGGGCAAACTTCGGCCTTTCGTGTGTTTTGGACTTCAACGCCCACCATTCCTAACGGCTTACTGGCTGTTAGGAATTGTGGGAGTTAAAGTCCAAAACACCCGAAGAGCCAAAGTTTGTCCATGCCTGAGCTATCCATATAGGCATACCACCTTAGCTCACTCCTCCAAAGTTTGAATGAAAGTCTAAAGTAGATACACTGACTTAGAAGCCCTTCTCAACTGATTCCAACCTTGGTGTAAGAAGAGATCTTACTTTGATCAAGTCCATCAGAAGAGATGATTTGAACATCCAATCCAGCTTTAAATCAGTGTTTCGTAGTAAATCCTCCAGGCTTCCTCTGGAGCAATACTCCATCACAAGAGCAGAGAGGGCCCCATCAGACAAAAGGCCACAAAATGGGTTAATGTTTTCATGGCGTACATCTTTCATCTGAGAAGAGAAGAACGAAATCACCAGAGAATGAAGATCTTCCCTTGTGTAGTATTTCTTGGATTATTTTCTTGCCTTCCTTTCTACCAGTGAGAAGGAATCTGGACGGCCAATAATATGCAAAAAGAGCTTGGAAAGTTAATTTATTCCTTACTCATTACTATATTTTTAAAAACCATTAGAGGCTGGGTTTAGCCCAGGGGACGGGCGTGGCACAGCAGGCTAAACCGCTATGCTGCTGATCGAAAGCTGAGCAGTTTGATGCCGAGTCAGGGTGAGCGTCTGCCATTAGCCCCAACTTACCTGCCCACCTAGCATGTCGAAAGCAGAAATGTGGGTAGATAAAATAGGTACAGCTTTAAGCGGGGAGGTAATAAAGGGTAATAAAGGTGCCAGGGGCGGTCTAAGGTAATTTTAAATGGTAGGCGAACATTATTTTGGTGCCCCCAAACATTATTTTGCCCCCATGTAAAACAAATATACAATTATAAAATCACAATACAATTAGTATTATTATATTGTATAAATGTATATACAATATATTATACCATACTCATACTATATCATAATTATATTATACTACATTACAATATAATTATATTATAATATATTGACATTATAATACAATATAACATTCTATTATATTATTATTATAAAATAATAAATAAAATTATTTATTTAAATGAAATTATCCTCTACTAAATATTTTCATTACTCCTATAAAACTCAAATAACCCAAAATAAAGTAAAATAAAATATTATATATTACTATTTTGTACAATACCACTATACTGCAATATTGTTTGTAATATTACATGTAATATAAAATATATCATTATTCTATTGTTATATTGTATTTGTATTATATTGTATGACAATATTAAGCAGAACTGTATAATAATCAACAAGAAATGCAATGCAAATGCATCAAAATCAGAATATATTACCTACCACCCGTCTCATAATTCATAGGAGTCTCCCATAAGTCCAAAATTAGGATCCCAATGTAAATGTAAATAGAAAAACAGCCAAAATGTTCAAATGAGGTTGAATACAGGCAGCGCGGCCTGGGCAAACTTGGGCCCTCCCTCCCTCTAGGTGTTTTGGACTCCAACTCCCACAACTCCTCATAACCTTAGGCCCCTCAGGTCTAGACAGAAATAGTGCCGAAGAAAGGAAGGACGGAGAGAAGAGGTCACAGAGGAAGAGGAGGAGGAAAGCCCTTCATTCATTCCTTCACTTACACTTCCTTCACTGATTTTTTTCTCCTTCCCCGCAAATGCGCGCGCGGCGGAAACAAAAGGAGAAGGGAAGCACTCCCTGCCTGCCCGATAGGGAGTGCTTTGCTTATAGGCTTCTGCGCAAGGGAGCTACTGGGCATGCACAGAGGTTTTCGCGGATGTGCAGTTGCTCCTGCGCTCAATTTCAGCTCTGGAGCAACTGCGCCTGTGCGAAAACCTCCGCGCATGCCCAGAAGCGGCGTCAGAACACACAAGGCCCAAAGCAGGCAGCTGCGGCGCTGCCTGAGGAACATCGGCAGGGCCAGGATGGTGCCCCATGCGGCCAGGATGGCGCCCCCTTCCCAGATGGCGCCCTAGGCGGCCGCTTACTTGGCCTACCTTGTAGGACCGCACCTGAAAGGTGCCCTTAAGGACATCGATTGATTGGAGGAAAGCTCTTCAGCAAAGTTGGAGCAACAACAGCCCCTGTGGGCGGAGTCAAGCACAGCCACCAAAATGCCGGAAATAAGATGGGAACAACTGTCTTTACCTCTGTTTCTGTCTGTCCGTTAAGTGTATAATCAGCATTGAATTTTTTGAGTGTGTTAGGAGCAACTTGAGAAACTGCAAGTCACTTCTGGTGTGAGATAATTTATTTATTTATTTATTTAAAATTTTGTACCCCGGCCTTCTCACCTCTATTGAGGGACTCAGACCGGCATAACAGCAAAAATTCAATGCTATACAATTTAAAAACAACTACAACAACATATTAAAATACATAAAATCTCAGCATAAAACCACATCGCCATTAAAACAATTCCACTCAATCTGTAAACGTGGCATACATTCAAATAATAGCCAATCTCAGCCTATTCTGGGAAGGCTTGGTTCCACATCCAGGTCTTCACCAGCCTCCTAAAGGACAACAGAGAGGGGGCAGATCTAGCATCACTTGGTAGAGAGTTCCACAGCCGAGGGGCAACCACAGAGAAGGCCCTGTCTCTCGTTCCACCAGCCGTGCTTGCGAAGCCGGCGGGACTGAGAGCAGGGCCTCTCCGGAGGATCTTAATGTTCTTGATGGTTCATAGGGAAGAATCCGTTCGGTAAACTGGGCCAGAACCATATAGGGGTTTTTAGGTTAAAACCAGCACTTTGAATTGTGCCCGGAAGCTAATTGGCAACCAGTGGAGCTGGCGCAGCAAGGGAGTTGTATGCTCCCTGTACCCCGCTCCTGTTAGTAACCTGGCTGCTGTGCGTTGGACTAATTGCAGCTTCCGAGCAGTCTTCAGAGGCAACCCCACGTAGAGAGCGTTGCAGTAGTCTATTCGGGATGTAACCAGAGTGGGACCACCGTGGCCAAGTCAGACTTCCCAAGGTACGGGCGTAGCTGGCGCACAAGCTTTAACTGTGCAAAGGCTCTCCCGGCCACCGCCGAGACCTGGGGCTCCAGGCTCAGCGATGAGTCCAGGATCACTCCCAGACTGCGAACCTGCGCCTTCAGGGGGAGTGTAACCCCATCCAGCACAGGCTGTAACCCTATGCCCTGTTTGGCCTTACAACTGACCAGGAGTACCTCTGTCTTGTCTGGATTTAGTTTCAATTTGTTAGCCCTCATCCAGTCCATTACAGCGGCCAAGCACTGGTTCAGGACTTGAACAGCCTCCTTAGTAGCAGGTGGAAAGGAGTGACAGAGTTGGACATCATCTGAATTGGCTGTCTGCATGGATGTTGCCCAGGGGATGCCCGGATGCTGGATGTTTTTGATATTTTACCATCCTTGTAGGAGGCTTCTCTCATGTCCCCGCATGGCAGCCGAAACTGGCAGAGGGAGCTCATCCACACTCTCCCAGATTTGAACCTGCCACCTGTCGGTCTTCAGTACTGCCAGCACAAGGGTTTAACCCGTTGTGCCACCAGACCTATTGAATGTTTGCCATTTGTGTGTATTCTGTAAAGTCACTCTGAGTCCCCTTCGAGGTGAGAAGGGCAGGGTATAAATACTGCAAATAAATAAATAATAAATTATCTTCACATCTTTCAGGGATGGGGAAAGTAACTTAAGTTACTTCTTGCATTTCTAACTAGGCACGGGCAATCCATGGTTCTAAATCGTTCTAAAGTACTTCCAAAACTAGGCGGTGCTGGTGCTGGTGCTTTGCTTCTACAGTGTTGTTAAAGTTCGGGTGGTGAAAATTTCAGAACTCTAACAAAACTTTCAAAATTTTGTTATAAATAGAAGTTCCTAATTGGTTCTGTCATAAAAAATAGCCAATAACGAAATAATAATGAATGTTTGAAAGTGGCGCAGTGGGTTAATGCACTGAGCTGCTGAACTTGTTGACTGAAAGGTTGCAGGTTCGAATCCGGGGAGCGGCATGAGCTCCCGCTGTTAGCACCAGCTTCTGCCAACCTAGCAGTTCAAAAACGTGCAAATGTGAGTAGATCAATAGCTACCGCTCCAGCAGGAAGGTAACGGCGCTCCATGCAGTTATGGTGGCCACATGACCTCGGAGGTATCTACGGACAATGCCGGTTTTTTGGCTTAGAAATGGAGATGAGCACCAACCCCCAGAGTCAGACACAACTGGACTTAATTTCAAGGGGAAACCTTTATCTTATTACCTTACTCTAAGAAAGTTAATGCTGGCTCTAGTTGTTATGTCACTCTTGGAACATTGTTGCCCCAAAAGTAACTAGTTAGAACTGATCTTAAAACTTGTTCCAAGATTAATTCAGAACTTAGCTATTTCAATATCACAATAAGCAAAACTATTAAAACGAACTATTTGAAAGGTCAATCTAGCGTTTTAAGCTTCTTCAAACAGTTCCAGGTTGAAAACTGATTTAAAGGGTAACATTGCCTGAATTGTTCAGTAAATTGCTAATTGTTGATTGATAAATTGTTTTAATTATCCAATGGCTTTCCGTTGTTTTCAGATTGCCTAAACAAACCCTCATTGTTCAAACTCTAAATTGTTCCAAGGGGCTTTAAAACTGATTTAATCTCTCTGCTACCTTGAGATCTCGTGACATACAAAGAAAGGAAGAAAGAAAGAAAGAAGGAAGAACGAAAGAAAGAAAAAAAGAAAGAAAGAAAGAAAGAATGAAAAGAGGGAAAGTAGGAAGAAAAGAAATATCTATTGATGCCCTTTCTAAAGGCAACAATAATAATAATTTCAGATTGGTCTAAACATGGGTGCATCCACACCAGGCATGGACAAAAGGTGTTTTGGACTTAATCCATTCTAACTAAGCTCACAGGTTTTGAAAGAAGCATCTCTATAGAATAACAGATACCCTTTAGAGATTTTTCAATAGAGGCTGGATGGACCTCTGCCGGGAGGGCTTTGCTTGTGTCTTCCTGCATGGTAGAATGAGGTTGGACTGGGTGACCCTTTGGGTCTCTTCCACTTCTTCCATGATTCAATGACAACACCACAAAAGATATCTCTGCAAACATACTGTATATGTTGATGGTCATGGCTGATCCCTACCTTGCTCAGCAAGCAGGCAGTACTCTGTCTCAAATCAGTGGTTACTCCAGACTCCAGCTTCTTCAACCATACCCAGTCTCCCTGTCCAGAAAAGTACAGGCAACTGAGAAATAACATCAGCAAAGACGCATCTACAGTGTAGAATTAAAGCAGTTTCCTGCTAACCTCATATACTGCCACACTGGAGGTTTCGAACGTCACAACCGTGCTTTTCACTGACAAGGAATGGGTCGCAGATCTCAAACTTCGGCCTTCCGAGTTGCTCTTGCACTCACTGAGGTTGTCCAGCGTCAGCCTCTGTGGAATCAAATTGATTTTATTTATTATTTATTTGCAGTATTTATATTCCTCCCTTCTCACCACGCGGGGGACTCAGGGCGGATTACAATGCACATATACATGGCAAACACCCAATGCCATTTAAACATATAACATATATAGACAGAAACAGAGGCAGTTAACATTCCAGCTTTTCCGGCTTCATGAAGGCTCGGTTCCTGCCCCAGGGGGAGCTGCCGCTTCACTGTTCACTTGTGACACCGAGTCTTTTGATGGAGTACTACCTCATTCTTCTGCATGCTGCTGATGGCATCGTAAATTAGTTAAATTAGCATAAAGCGGTACCTAAATTTCCTACTTGATAGATGCAACTGTCTTTCAGGCTGCATAGGTCTATAGCAAGCTAGACTATTAATGGTCGGGAGCTTACTCCGACCCGGGCTGGCATCTCGGACAGTAGTGATTTAATGCTGCACCACAGCCCAGTCCAAATGCAGCTGCTGCTTAGCTGGCAAAGACATCCTACACACAAAGGCTGGACATCGCAGCTACTATACCTCTGCGTTGAGAAAGTTTGGTTGAGAAAGTTTGGTTCGCTTTATTATTTACCAGCTTGGGGACCCGGCGGGGGTTATTTGAGGAAGGCATTGTGTGCCAAGGTTGGTTCCTATTAGATGTTTATGTGGCTTGCAGTGGTCTCAGGAACTTAGTGAAGGTACTGCGAGTCCCGGGGGCCTAGTCAGGAAAATCAAGTTAAGGAAGCCTAACAATATCCCATGAACTGAGGCCTAGTCAGGAAAATCAAGTTAAGGAAGCCTTTCTGTCAATTTTGGGCCTGGTTTGTGTTTTATAGGGGCTTTAGTGTTGTTTGGGAAGTGAATGATGTGAAGGTACTGCAAATCCCATCATTCGTGGCCCCTCCTACCCTAAACCACACCAGGTAGTGAAATGGGCCATTGGTCGCTTGTTTGCTGACTGCCTGAGGCCTTTCCCTTTCCCTCTGAGTCACTTTAGAATGTTTGAATGTGGTTGGCCATTTGGAGTCAGTTATGCAAATTCCATTTCAGTGGCAACCAATCCTCTCTGTCTGGGGCCGTAGAATGTTGGAGTTCTGAGGCTGGCCAGTTAGAGCCCATTATGTAAATAATCCTACAATGGCAGCCAATCGAAACGCTGGGACATATTCCTCCCGTCGCTCGCTCGGTCGCTCGGCCGCACCACCGCAAACACTGACTTTTATTATATGTAATAGATTTTATTATTGTAATTATTTTCTGATGTAATTTTGTTTTCTGTATTTTGTATTTTATTGTGTTGTATTGCATTTTCGGGCTTGGCCACATGTTAGCCGCCCCGAGTCCTGATTGGGGAGATGGTGGCGGGGTATAAATAAAGATTATTATTATTATTATTATTAAAACATGCCCTGGGGCAGAATGATCCCTGATTGGCTAGGATCACTTAGACGTTCGATATAATAGTGATTGCTGATACAAAAAGGTAGCCATTGCCTGACCCATGTGCCCAGATCACTTACCATTCTGCTCAATCTGGTGTGGACAAAAGTGAGGTCATCCATAGACAGCAGGAACTTCTTAGAGCCTTGGAGAACCTGGTGATAGAGGGCACCATGCCTGGAAATAAACATATTAAAAATCTGCATGGATTATAGCTAGCTGTTTTGGGGAGGGGCAGGGCTTGGTGTGGCCTGGCTCCTCCCCCTCTGAGAAGCACCCAATCCAGCTGCGATTGACCTCCTTTGGTCCTGCGATCGACTGGTCAATCGTGATCGACTTCCTGTGCAGCCCTGCTATTAGCCTCCTAGTTAAATTAGGAACGGGAGCCTCCAGTGGCGTAGTGGGTTAAACCGCTGAGCTGCTGAACTTGCTGACCGAAAGGTTGCTGGATCGAATCCAGGGAGTGGGGTGAGCTCCCTCTGTTAGCCCCAGCTTCTGCCAACCTAGCAGTTCGAAAACATGCAAATGTGAGTAGATCAATAGGTACCGCTCTGGCGGGAAGGTAACGGTGCTCCATGCAGCCATGCCGGCCACATGACCTTGGAGGTGTCTACGGTCAATGCCAGCTCTTTGGCTTAGAAATGGAAATGAGCACCAACCCCCAGTCGGACACAACTGGACTTAATGTCAGGGAAAAGCCTTTACCTTAACCTAGATTAGGAACACAAGGACATTGCTACTTTGGAAGATGAGCTACTTTGGATGATGACTGACCCGTCTCCAGTGAAGATATTTCTCATGGAATCATAGAACCACAAACTTGAAGAAAAGGTGTTTACCTGCTACTAGGAAGGGAGCAGCCATGTACGTTTTGTGTTGATTGTTTCCTGGAGGCCAATATCATTTCCATTACCTCTTTAAATTATTCAACTGTAAAGTTGTCTGTTCACATTCGAAGCCGTAACATGTAACCAAGCTGGTGATTAAACCATTTGAATGATACACTTTCAAAAAAAGGGTCCATTCACTATGAATACAATGAGCTGTGTACAGGAGTATAGCACCATAAAATCATAGAGTTGGAAGAGACCCCAAGAGCCATCCAGTCCAACTCTATGCCATGCAGGAGGACACAATCAAAGCCATCCCAACAGATAACCATCCGGTTTCTGTTGAAAACCATTCAAACAAGAAGACCGTGCCAGACTCCGAAGCATCATATATCTCTTATCATCAAGAACATTTTCCTAATGTTTAGACGGAATCTGTTTTCCTGAAATTTGAATCTCTTACTCCAGTCTTTCTCAACCAGTGTGCCGTGGCACACTAGTGTGCCGTGACGGACCTCCTGCTGTGCCGTGAAAAAGCTCTCTGCCCCCCTTCCTCCCCCCCTCCTGCTGAACTCCTGCTGCTTGGGGGAGGAGGAGGAGAAGCGGGGCAGTGGCGAAAAAAAAGAAGGGACCGGGGTGCCGCCTCCTTTGGCCGTTTCCCCAGCCAGCCTCCAATCCGCCATGACTCCCACCATGACTCTCGCCCCTCACTTGCTGAAGCCGCATGGAGGAGGAGCCCTGCCCACTGAAGCCCGTCCACCGCTCATGCTCCTCCTCTGTAGGAGAGCTGAAGCTGGCGGGAGGGGGCAGGGCATGGCGAGGCCTGTAGGAGAGCTGAAGCTGGGGGGAAGGGACGGGGCATGGCCTGGCTCTGCCCCCTCCCCCCGGCTTTGGCACTCCCAGCAGCTGCTCCAGCCTTGAGGGACAGTGCCAAGCCAGCATTGTGCTGGCTCAGGCACCACTGGCTTGGCACTGCCCCTCAAGGCTGGAGCAGCTGCTGGAGAGGGTGAAGCCGGGGGTAGGCGAGCATGGCGCAGCCTGGCTGCGCCCCTCCCGGCTTCGGCACTCCCAGCAGCTGCTCCCAGCAGGCCACCATCCCCCAGCCGTTCTTTACTGTGTTAGAATGTCATTTTGTGTCATTTTAGTTGGTGGTGTGCCCCAATTTTTAATGTTAAAAGTGTGCTGTGGCTCAAAAAAGGTTGAGAAACACTGTCTTACTCCATGTCATAGGTCTTTGGAACAGCAGAAAACAAGACAGCTCCATCTTGCATATTGTATCCTTTCAAATATTTAAATATATCTATAAGGTCACTTTGTCTTATCCAGACTACACATTCTCAGCTCCCTAAGCTACTGTATGGTTTGGAAACCAAGAGTCCTGATAGGGATTAATGGTGCCAAGACTTTATGCTCAAGCAATGCACATTATGCCGCAGTATACTAATTTGCATTGTGGCACAACTGACACCAAATTCCATCCGTCATCAACTCCACTGGACCAGCCACGTTGTCTGAATGCCCGACACTGTCTCCCAAAGCAGTTGCTTTACTCCAAACTCAAGAACGGAAAATGGAATGTTGGTGGGCAGAAAAAGAGATTTACAGATGGGCTCAAAGCAAATCTTAAAAACTCTGGCATAGACACCGAGAACTGGGAAGCCCTGGCCCTTGAGCGCTCCAGCTGGATGTCAGCTGTGATCAGCAGTGCTGCAGAATTTGAAGAGGCACAAATGGAGGGTGAAAGAGAGAACTGTGCCAAGAGGAAGGCACATCAAGCCAACCCCGGCCGAGACCGCCTTCCACCTGGAAACGGAAGCCCTCACTACAGGAGAAGATGCAGATCAAGAATAGGACTCCACAGTCACCTACGGACCCACCAGAACACTGGACTTGGAAGACTATCCTACTCGATCAACGAGGGATCGCCTAAGTAAGTAAGTCCCATACCTGACAACTGCGGCCAGAATAGTGTATGCTAGATAATGGAGACCCAACAAAATGACAACTGAAGAGGAATGGCTAAATAAAGTTTGGGAGATAAAAGACATGGACAAATTAACTTTCTATCTGAAAGATTTCACGGGAAGACCGGTGAGGACAACAGACTGGAGTCTGTTTGAAGAATATATGAGAAAATATGAAGGCTGGACATGGATAGCATCTCAAAGGAGAAAGAGGGAGAGAGAATAAGCAATAAACACTGAAGGTGAAACCGGCGACTTGAAAAAGAAGATTATATAGAACAGTGATTTTCAACCTTTTCTGAGCCGTGGCACATTTTTTTACATTTACTAAATCTGGGGCACACTACCAACCAAAATGACAAAAAATGGCATTCTGTCATTTTACTAACTGTCACCCTCCCCCCTCATGATGCCGCTGCTTCCGCCAAACCCCCTCCCGCTCCCGCCCCTGCCCCACCCCGCCCCTGCCCCCGGGAGGCCCATCACCGTCCCACGGGGGAAGAGCTGCGCTGAGTGGCCGAAGCACACGCGGGCTCGGCTGAGCAGGATAAATAGGAATTGATCACACAGGGTGGCTCCGAGCCTTGGAACAAACTGCGGCGGAGGCTCGCAAATGTCGCCACTCCCAGCTCTCCTTCCCGAAGGGGTACAGCCCCCCCAGGAGGGCCTCCCCCCCATGCCCTTTCAGCTTCCCTGCTGTCACCTTGGGGCCATATCGGGAAGGAACCAAGCTGGGCTGTGGAGCTGTGCATCCTGGCCTCTGTTCTGCTCTGCAGCAAACCCGGAGCACAGCCAGGAGAGGCCAGGACATAAGAACATAAGAACATAAGAAGAGCCATGCTGAATCGGACCTCAGCCCATCTCGTCCAGCATTCTGTATCACACAGTGGCCCCCAGTTGTACACGGGGATCTCGAGCAGAAGGGAGGGCAAAACCCTGACCTGCTCCC